>PVHP010001830.1:0-99518 GCA_004024765.1 Zapus hudsonius | reverse complement strand
AAAAATTAATAAATAATAAGAAAATCAATAAAACAAGAATCACACTTTTAGGAGGTATGTAGAATCAATATTTTGAGTGGAGTGAGCTGTTATTGTTCTAAGAATCTAAAAAGAACAATGCCAATATCCACACTCTGCCATTGACAAGAAGCCAGCAAGGAAGAGTGCTTATTAAAAGCCTGTATCCACTCTTCTCTTCAACATTTATGAAAATTGCACCTTCTTGAACATCAGCTAAAGTGCCTTTATTTCCTGCTTGGCTGAAACCATCATTTAGATCTATGTGATAATTGAGCCTGAATAAAAACAAACTGTGCTCAGTTTGACTCTGCCTTCAAATGATATATGGCGAATGAAAGTTTGCAAATTCAAATCATCATCTATACAGTTTTGCTTTCATAATGCTAAGCTGTCTGATGAAGATACTGATTATCAAAATGAACTCAGAAGCTAAGGTCCTGTTAGAAAAGGAAGCAGGTCGGGCACGCAAGCTATGATTATTCAGAGGGGGTGTCTTTTCAGTAGCGCAAGGAGAATGTAGATTAGCCTCCTTCCTTTGATGGCGGAATCCAACCCTGAAGCCAGCAGACAGTCAGCCTCCAGAACAATGGAGGGAATGTACAAAGGTAGACCCCAGACGTAACGCGGAGAATGCTGCTGACAAAGCCCTGATGATAAGCTACCAGTGTAACATTTAGCAAGTGACCTTGGATCCTCCCAAGAAAACTGGGGAATCTTCTTCCCACCTCCCAGGTCAAGAAGCTGGAGTTGAGGGATTACTTGGCACTAAGAGAATTTCTGAAGAGTGTGCCTGTGGTTACTCTTCACCTTGGGGACAGAGAGCACATGAGGAAAGGGGGGAGAAAGGAGAATTTCCCATTGTTGTGTAGGCTGTAGTGGAGTCCCCTCAAAAATGAAACTTTATCTTTTGGAGGCAAGCTCTTTAACTCAGGAAGTAAAGAAAACTTAAACGTCTTAGGAAGCTGCTGAAGTTTATACGATCACAAGGCCTCCTCCCCAAGGTTACTTAAGCAGAAATAATTAATGGGGAAGAGGGCTATGACTGGCTGGTGGTCTCCAACTTGTGCAAGGAGTTCAATAAAGCAGCTTTTGTGAGCTGACCCCATGCTGATTGGGCTTCTCCATGATGCCCCCACCCGGAGTCACTCATGGTCCTCAAGTGTCATCGCTGCCTTTGACTCATCCCTGCTCCCTCAGCTGAGCCCAGCCCATGCGCTCTGAGGAAAGCTTGCCATGGCCTCCTGTGTGCTGTGCCATGGGTGCCTCCTAGCCCACGAGGACAGAGGGACCATGCGGTGGTCATGTCCCTAGGGGAGTACTTAGCCCCTCTCTGCGACAGGGAAGGGGCTCCATGCTGCCTGGAGCCAGCAGCGGCCTGGGCTTGGAGAACCTGCCCTCCCGCACATGCCAAGGCTCTGACGCCCACTTTTCTCACTTGCTCACAGCCTCCAAGGGCCTCCTGTCCCCAGTCGTGACTGGAGGCCAAGCTGGTCCTCACTTGGCCTGTCTTTCTTTCTTTCTTTCTTTCTTTCTTTCTTTCTTTCTTTCTTTCTTTCTTTCTTTCTTTCTTTCTTTCTTTCTTTCTTTCTTTCTTTCTTTCTTTCTTTCTTTCTTTCTTTCCTTCCTCCCTCCCTCCCTCCCTCCCTCCTTCCTTCCTTCCTTCCTTCCTTCCTTCCTTCCTTCCTTTCTTTTTTTTTTTTTTTTTTTTTTTGAGGTAAGGTCTCTCTCTCTTTCTAAGCCCAGGCTGACCTGGAATTCACTATGTAGTCTCAGGGTGGCCTCGAACTTACAGCGATCCTCCTACCTGCCTGCCTCTGAGTGCTGGGATTAAAGGTGTGCGCCACCATCACCACCCAGGCTGGCCGTGGTTTTGAAAGTTGTCGGTAGCTATGGTAACAAGTGAGTGTGGCACACTCCTGAGAGAAGCATTGGATTCTTGGAGGTCTGACAGGCTCTTTTGATTGACCCTGTGATTTCTCACCTAATTAAATGTCCAACCAGGGCCTGCCTGTGTCTGTCTAGATGGGCTGTTGCCTCAGCCCATCGGTTTCTTGGACAAGGAATAGAAGAAGGAACACTCACTCCCTCAGGCCCCAAGAGTGGCTTCTGCTCAGAACTGCTTATGCTGGTCTTGTTCCCACCTCTGAGGGCCACCAAACTGCTTGAGCCGAGGGTTTGCTAGGGTTGCTGAGCCCCATGCTGGGGTCTCTAGGAAGCTGGGCGAATTGAAGAGCCTCCCAGCAGAATGCAATTTGGGTCCCTAAAGTTGCCCAGCAATGAAGAGGGAAGGAGAGACGAACACAGACAAAGGATGCTCAAGCTGAAGTTCCCAGGGGAGGGAGCATAACAGCCAAATGCCATGTTAGTGAGCTTTTGGAAGGCTTTAAAGCCTGGTTCACAAAAGACACAAATGTTAAAACAGTGAAAACAACAACAACAAACAACAAGCTTGTCCCAAGGGTGAGCAGTTTTGCTCCAAGAGCAATCTTCTGTATTTCTCTCCTGGAAAAAGACATGCTGAGGTTGGAAATTGTTTACCCAACTGGAGGCTGTGGTGGCTAAGGGACAGTCAGCGGTCATGCCCTGAGCCTGTCAGACCTGGGGAGCCAGCCCGAGCAGCTACTACAGCGAGTAAGAGTGGAGCCGCACCCCCTCACCCCTTGACCTGGGCCAGGCCTAATGGCTGAGTTGGCCCCATCCATCCCCATGTTTGCAGGCCCCCAGGAAGTGTCTGGAGAATAAGGAGGGGGTGTGTGGCTCATGGGAAATGATCACGGGTTATAGAGAGCCAGATAAAATTATGCCTCCCCTCCATGGCACTGATCCACGTGATGGAATATTTTCCTGCTGTGTTGGGCCACGCTAACATTTTCCTTTGGTACCCTGTCATCTGCTGCATGAATGGGAAAGAACACGCCTAGGATCCGGAAGTTTTGGGGGTTAAATCCCAAAGCCAAGGGTGGGTTACCTCCCTAAGAGGCCCCTGACCCCCCCAATGAACAGCTCTTGTCCCTGTTATTGATTGCAAGCCTAAACTCAGTGGCCAAACCCTTTCCTTAAAGACACCATACATTTTGGCTGTAGGATGTGGAGAATCTAGGCTGGGTGGCTTTCATAGTGCTGGGATGTGCTGTTCAAGCTCCCAGGGGAAAGTGTCACCAATAGGCAGGGACCCTAAGTGCTGCCGTGTCAACATACCAGGCCACACAGACACCCATCCAATCGACTGCTTTTTGATTGGATTTAAGGCCTGCTGTACAGGAGGGAACTCATATCAGGTTATATAAAAAGCCCACAGCTGGGGTGGTCATAGACCCCACTGGGAAAGCAACTGTTATTGTTTTGGTAAATGGAAGTGAAGCCCTGTTTAATCGTCTGCTAAGCAATTGCCTATAGATCACTGTTGCTATCAGCCTCGGGCAATCATGCAAGGATTTTTTTTTTTTTTTGCAATGGGATGTGTACTGCAGAGACCCATAACCAGTCAAGCCCCTGAGACTAAGTGACCATAGAAGGAGGAAAATAACCAGAGACCTAAATCAGTCCCTCCAAGGCTCAGGGACTGAAGAATGAAGAGCTGGGGAAGGAGTGCGGGGCTGTTAAGGCTGTTTCCTCTAAACTGAAGCATTCTCTGTTAGAGAGAAGTTCCTTAAGGCTCAGAATGTAAAGGAAACTGACAAGTGCAGGGAAGACCGAATATTTACAAGATTAACAACACCCCTCTCCAGGAATAATCGCCAGGGAAGGGAGCCGCTCTCATTGGCTTGCAAAGTGTGACTTGTCACCCATTAGGGGGTGGGCTCTTTGGTGAAATGGCTGCCTTTGAGTCATATATACTCTTGGAAGTGACCTGTTTGTGCTCTGTTGGTAACAGTAATCAGTGTATTGTTTTGACAATTGGTTTGCTGGAATAGCATTATCTAGCATTGGTACCCAATGTGGGTAGACAGGCATCTGTCCACATCTCCCCAGGAAAAGTTAACACATCAGCCAGAGTATTATTTCTCTTGTGGAGCTGTGTTACTGTATTTCTGGTTAGGTACATAATTTGGGTTAAATATGTAGTAAACTGCAGAAAGCTTTAGCTGTCTAGATATATCGAGAATGTTTTTGAATCAGTGTCTGTCAAATGTAGTATCTCCAGATAAAATTAACCCAGAAAGCCAAAAATAGTCTTCTGCCCATTTCTCAAACTTCTTACTAAGCAGTAGAGAAAAATGGACTAGGGAGATGTCATCAGTGGACATAGTAACTTTGTAGAAGACTCCAAGAAGCTAAGCCTAGTATTATTGCCTAAAACCCAGAGACCTTACCCTATTATACTGGTTCTCCTGGGTCAGACAGAAGAGATCTGTGGTAGTTTGAATCGCTGTCCCCCAAGAGATTCAGATGTTTATTTTCTTTCCTCCAGCTGCCTGGCTGGAGGAGGTGTCACCTTGGGCAGATCCTAGGATCCAGCCCTCAGGTGTTTCTGGGGACAGATCTGGAATTCCAGATACACACATGCAGACAGCAGTCTGAGGTCAGCCTGTTGTTCTTTGGTTTGGTTTGGCTGCCTGAGAGTTCTTGCTTTTGGAGATGCTGGTGATGGTTTTTCTCTCTCTGGATGGATCTGTAAGCTTCAACTAAATCCCTTCTTCCTCCCATAAACTGCCTGGTTTGGAGCTTCATCCCAGCAGCGCGAGCTGTCCAAGACAATGTCTATCCAGTGTTATTATCCTTCAGAGGAATCTGAACACCACACATTCAAACTTGCCCAAAATCATCAGTATGACATACGGCAGAGTGAGGGAAGTAGACAAGAATTTTAATTTGATTTGCTGATAATTCTCAACAAAAAGGCTTTCCCTACTAAGTGACTGGGTAAACATAACACATGTTGAACCTCATTGGATAGCTTAACAAAAGCTGGTAAGTTATCATGAAAACATTCCTGTTGGAATTCTCCATGACCATGAGATAACAATTATTGAAAATAATTTTTTTATCTAGTTGAACTTTCAAAGACTATCTCAACACTTTACTGCACTGACTCTCTTGACCTTTCTCCTGTTACATTATGTTAAAAAACCATTCAGAAAGAAATGAAATAATTAACACATTGGTACCTTGCCTATATTAATGTGAACATGTATGTGTTTTTTCTTTCATTTTTCATTCTACAACAATCAGGAAACATAAAATGGTGTCAAAGCTAGCTCCATGGAGCACACATCCGAATGATCATTTTGAAAGATGAAATGTAGGAATAGTTCTATTTGATGAATATGACCAAAGCCACATCCTATTAGACTTTATTAGTGGCCTCCGGTTAAGTCACAATGGTTTGTTTATATGTACATAGCCATGTAAAATCCAGCGGGAAAATACAGTCAGTGAAGACAGGCCCAAGCCCAGCTGTTCTGATTCTCTAAGACTGGGAAGATTCGTTACTAAAAACTGAGGAAATCGTATCAGCCTTGCCATTTTTCATGCTATCTGTTTCTGCCTTTCTTTGTGTGTCTTCCTGTGCATCTCTCTAACTTGGCCATTTCTTTAAGGATTTCTGAAGATTGATGAAGTAATTTGTAGAAAGTACTTGTAAGCCCCAAGAGATTCTTGCAATCAGCTCATTGTATGTATGTTTTCCCCGTGGCTTATTTTTCCAGCTAAAACTTGCAGAGCATATTTCCATATAAATATTTGTTCTGGTGTAGTAGTTGAGTGGAATAGTGTTCCTTGCATGCTATTTTATTGACGGTTGAACCCCATGGGAATGCAGACCATGGAAAAATTATTACATTGCTGGATTCATTCCTTGAGAGTCACCCCACTTTGTGGACTTCATGGGTGTTGCCTGATAATGCAGCCAACCCTCTGCCTTCGAAGCCTGATGACCTGGGTTCGACTCCCCAGTACCCACATAGATGCACAGTGCATGCATTTAGAGTTCCTTTGTGGAGGCTAGGGCCCTGGCATGCCCATTCTCTCTCTCTCTCTCTCTCTCTCTCTCTCTCTCTCTCTCTCTCTTCTCTCTCTGTTTGCAAATAAATGAAAGTATAAAAAAAAAACCAAGATATCCAGACACTAGCAATGTCCATGGAGTTTCTAAGTTTTCTGTCTTTGCCCACTCTGTAGACTTAAGGGAGAGTCTATCAACTGTTTTGTACTGGTGTCCTGATGCATTTCTGAAGAGCTGTCTGCTTCCCTGTGCCCTCTGTGTCCCCGGGAATCTGGCTGGACAAAAGCAAAGCACAAATGACCAGGAGAGTGGAAAACAGCCAGATGCCATTCCTCTTCCTTTCAGCCGGTGCCCATGCCAGGCAGCACTACTTGCGGGGTGGGTTTCCTTCCTGGCTTTTTCCCTTCACATTTCAGACAGTATGGAATGGAGCCTGGAAGCAGCCTGTGATCTGCTCGAGAGAGATCACACGACGTGCCTCGGTGCTTTCCTGGCTGAGAACATCTGCTAGGAGGCACAAATTTAGCTTCTCACTGTTGGCTTCCGGAGCACCAGACAGAGTTTATTATTTAACTAATGACTGGGAGAGATGGGCTTTGCCAACAATCTGGCCACAAAATGAAGAAGGTTCTTTAGAATTTTTCTCTTTAAGGTGCCTTGAGTTGAATTTAAGGTGCCTTGAAATATTGACCTTTAGTTTCTGTTGGACTAAGAAATCAACTCTCTCTGTCTCTCTGTCTCTGTCTCTGTCTCTGTCTCTGTCTCTGTCTCTCTCTCTCTCTCTCTCTCTGTGTATCTTTGATTCTAGTTCTAGACTGGACTTTAAGAAGCAAGCTTTTTTATGTTTAGAAAATGTTTTTCCAAAAGAAAATAGTTTTTAAAAACATTTGAAATTAAGAAAGGCAAAAGAAAAGGTCTATGCTTTGGGTGTTTTTTCCCCCCAAGGTAGGGTCTCACTCCAGCCCAGGCTGAGCTAGAACTCTGTATAGTCTCAGGATGGCCTTGGACTCACAGCAATCCTCCTACCCCTGCCTCTCAAGTGGAGTGTTGGGATTAAAGGCATGCATCACCATGCCTGGCTGCTTTGGGTATTTTGAAACATAGGAAGATAAAGAGAGTCTAGTTCTAGTGAGCTTAAATTTAATCAAGTTATAGTTCGATATCCCAAGATACCAGAATGGACCAAAATGGACACCATCCCTTGTAGACACTGTTTCAGTCCTGATTCCAGTGTTTAAAAGAGGGTTTGCTTCTTCAGTTAAATGTTGGCTGAGGTTGAAACAGAAGCTCAACAGAGCAGACTGTTGTCAAACAGGATTCTTCACTTCTGTGAAAGGTGTCTTACAGACATGTGGCCCTATGCTTTATTGTACACAGACTGTCTGCTGTTCTCTGCTGTCCCAGTTAGTGGGTCGGTCTGGTGCTGTGTCACACCCTTCTTGTCATGTTTGGGGTCCAAGCCAGCAGACTCCGAGTTTCTCAGACATCAAGGGACAGTGTAGCCTGGGGACTTGTCTTAGTGTGGTTTCTTGAATTGAACCAAAAGGTGAACAGGCAATTAAATGTTCTCTAAGACCTTTCAACACACACATACAAAGTGAAGTTATTACTTCTTTCTTATAAGTAGTCTATTTCAAGCCAGGAGCATGACATGTTAAATCTCATTTATTTTGTGCACGATTTTCTGAGGTCAATATTATTATGTGTATTTTATAGATGAGGAAATTAAAGGGCAGTAAAGTGACAAGCATTTCCCTGGGACACAGACAATATTTTACTAGCACATGGAAGAACGAGACACAAATCTTAATATAAATGGAGTTGAAGTCTGAATTCTCAACTTTCACCAGTGATTCTTAAAAATATTTTTATATATTTGAAACAGAGAGGAGAGGGAAAAGGAGAGGAGGGAGAGAGAGAGAGAGAGAGAGAGAGAGAGAGAGAGAGAGAGAGAGAGAGAGAGAGAGAGAGAGAGAGAATAGGCACACCAGGGCTTATTGCCACTGCAAAGAAACTCCAGATGCATACACCACTTTTTGAGTGCTGGGAACTTGAACCCGGGCCATCAGGCTTTAAAAGAAAATCTTTAACCACTGAGCCTTCTGTCCAGCCCTCATCAATGATATTATTCCCTGATCCACATCAGTTTTTAGCAACAGATGTTTTAGAATAGCCTATACACTATTGTGAAATCAATTATATTCCCAATACCAGGTCTATCATCTGTGTATCTATCTATCTATCTATCTATCTATCTATCTATCTATCTATCTATCTATCTATCTATCTATATCCCTAACTATAATAAACCTCTAAGTATAATTTATAACAAAGACTAATTTGACCTAAAATAACTACCACTCTATTTTGATGTTTAAACCCTCAAGTATGCCCACATGTAGTAGACAGGTTCATGTTGCTGGGATGAACATCAAAACAGACTCAGTTTAGGGAAGGAAGGGATTCATTTCAAGTTTACAGATGCAGGGAAGTTCCAATGGTGGCAGAGGAAGCTGGCTTCCATTTATAAATCCAAGTAGAGAGACACCAGCAGCCAGCAAACACCAAAACCAGCAGCAGCGACTAGAGCTCAGACTGCTCTTCACTCCTTGGGCTGGACCTCAGAATCCGCCCCCAGTGACCCCTCCTCCAGCCAGGTGGCTGGCGATCCAAGTTACAAGTTTAATTTTAGCACCTGAGTCAATGGTGGGGGGCATACATTCAAACTTCCACACCACACCAGGAGCTGGTGTGGAGAAGCTGGTGTGGACTTTAATTGCCTTTGATTCATTGACCCCCTGCGGCCCCTGAGCAAGGCTGTAGCTGATGCTAGCTTTTACAAAGGTGAAAATCTTCATGGTGTTCTGGGCAAAGCACAGTAGAACTTTGTTTTTTGCTTATAATGTAGCTGTAATCTTGGAAAATTCAGTGGGCTTGAAACTTTGCAGAATATGTCTTCTGTATAAAAAGAAGTTTGCTTTGGACTTTGATAATTTTGAGGCAGACATTTCACTCATGAGGCTGACTCAGGCCTTCACATGGCCTTTGGTATTCTACTTTTTGAAGTTGAGACTAATAAGATTCTCCAGCTCTTACCCCAAATGCAGGAGAACCTCACCTTCTTTTTCCGCCAATGTTATGATTTACCAAAATTTCCCCCAAGGAATTCACCAGGTGAACTGTAGGGGCAAAATAAGCATTGTGGAGAGCCCGCGATGCCTGGGGGTCTCCCCTAAGACACTCTTGTAGAGAATGTGACTTGGTGGATTTACGCTTTGGGCAGATGGTACAGTGGCTAGACCGGAGATGAGGTGTGCTGTTGGATGTTCAGCCCAGGAGCATTCTAGAAGTGTTCCGTATTTCAAGTAGTGTCTCACAGAGACTAGTTGCTCAGAGGCAAAAGAGGAGATGAAAGTCATGTGATGCTGATGTCAATTCCAAGAATTTCCACACTGGTGCAATGGCAGGTAATTTACAAGAGCCTTGCCTTTCTTTTTTTCTTTTCTTTTCTTCTCTTCTCTTTTCTTTTCTTTTTCCTTCCTTCCTTCCTTCCTTCCTTCCTTCCTTTCTTTCTTTCTTTCTGCTCTTTCTATTTTTGTCTAAGATGGTTCGGTGACATTTCAACAATTCAAAACAATGACTCCATACTGGTCCACAATAAAACAATGTAGATTTTTGCTCCATTTTTTTTCTCTCTAACACACAATGCAAAGGTAGAGAAAGGTAGTTCTTTCCCTAGGGTTATTATTGGTTCCACAATTTTAAATTCTATTTAAATTAAATTGGTCATTTAATAAATTCAAGTTGAGTCAAAATTCTGAAAACTGAGCAGGGTGAGTATTTATCTTTATGTATTTTCATTGTAACATACCATCCACTTATGATTATATTTGTTTGATATTTAATTTGGTTACCTACTCCCAAGATTGTGCCATGTTTATAATTTAGAATTTGTCAAGAAGCATTCTGTCCCAATGTGTTCCGGTATGTGTTTTTAATCTGTCTTTGAGAATTTCAACTGTCTGTTTGAAGTAAGAAAAGGCACTACTGATATTGTTAGCATTTAGAATAAAGTTGATTTCAACAATTAGGACAGTCTACTTACCTGAAGACAATGCAAAGATACACAGACTAGAGAGGATTTCCTGGCTGTCGACAGTTTTTGATGTGGATTAAGTGTTTAAAGGTTTGGATAGAAGAAAATTTTCTCCACCTGGGGAAAATGTTGAAATAAATGTTTTCTGTTCAAACATCATATCTCTTCATGCCAATGATGGGTGATTTTCACAGGTGGAAAATTGCCATTCTCCCCTTTTCACAATCTAATATCTCCTCGAAAAATAGGTTTTGGCTGGAAAATGACTATTTTTCTCAAGTAAAAGTAATACTTTCCAATTGCTAAAAGCAACTTCCCTCAGGCTGAGTTAAATTCAGGGAAGGTTTACATTTCAGTGATTAATGCGATGATTTTCTTTTTAAAGAACAAATTATTGTTTTTTATAGACACCATTGCAAAAAGTATAAAATAGGACTGCGAAGGAGAAAGAAACGCATCTCAAGATCCCTTATTTAAACAATGGACTATGCCGTGTGCCAAGTTCTCACTGTGTTTCAGTTTTCTTTCTTTCACAGTTTTCTAAAAATGAATGACCTGCATGAGAACCCGTCTCTGAAGCTATTTACCTCAGAAGGCTTCTCAATTACAACCTAGGAATGAGCCAAGATGGGAAAAGATGAGAATTATTTCAGAATTAAAAGGCTTTTACCAACTATTGAATTTTAAGCATTTGTCAATAATCCTTTGCTAGCCCTCATTTCCTTAAGAAATGCCATGACCCTTGAGTGTAGGTAGGAGTTAGCTAGCGACCCTGCTTTCAAATAGGATAAAGCAGAAGTTATGAAGAACAAAAATTGATGAGAAAGATTGCAGTGGAGAAAACATAAAGCAGAACGTATGCCGTGAGGAATAGAGTCCCAGTGGTTATTTGCATACTAATTGGTCCCCTGTGCCAGCAGGAGGAAAGCTAGATGGAGATGTCCATATAGTCAGGGACCAAGGCCTCCTGAGCAGTGCTGTGTATGTGTCCTCCAGCCCCAGGAGGCCTTAGCTGACTGGAACCCTAGCTAACCCCATGAACTCTGAGCCCCTGGACACGGCCCTCCTCAATTCCTGATCCTTAAAAACTGTGAGGCAATTAATTTTTGTTTTTTTTTTAGGGGTAATTTCAGATATTTTTTTAATGTAGCAATAGACAGCACACCAATAACACGTTTTGGTATACATTTATATTTAGAATACTTTCCATTCTAATGATAATCATTTAGAAAATTTAATAACCTCTTACTATGCTGAGTAAGGTATCCAAGGGCGTTAGACTATGATTATCTTATTTTTCCTATCTGGAGGATCTTGTAGCTTTTCCAGTTTATATGGTACTTTTATCATGTGTTTATCAGCTTACCCATAGATTTTCTTCTCTAACTGGCTTAGAGACACAAGAGCTAGTCCACACATAATAGCTGTGCATTGTTCTTAGTATCTAATAACAAATGATGTGCTTCTAAACTACATGCCACATGCAGACAGACTACTGGGTTCAGGTTCAGGGTCCATGACTTAGAATAGCTGTGTGACCCAGGGGACCATGCCTCTGTTGGTGTCATAGTTGTTTCCTTTATGAAATGGCTTTAACAGTGTAGTATTGCATGGGTTTCAAGTGTTTAGCTGCTTGGTTTAACAACTCAAAATTAATCAATGTAATTTGTTACATTAACAGGTTAAAAATAAAATCTATGAAAATCCATCTTAATATATGTATAAAACACATGATAAATGTTCTATGAATCCACTTTTTTTTTAAAAAGAACTCTAAGATAGTAATAGAAGAGAGGGAACATGTTTAGTTTATTAAAAAGAGGGTCTAAAATATTTTTTAGAATCTTATATTAATCCTGAAATGTGGAAAGTTTTGTCTTTAAGTGCATAACTGTTTTAAAAAACAAATACAGGTTTCTTACTTTGTGCTACTGCTTTACAGATAGTTGGTTATTTTTTTATTGACTGATTATAAAGACACACTCCTCAATGCAATTCTACTAATCTGTCTGTGGAATGCTTTGTTTTGTTCTGGTGGCATATTTTGGCAGAGAAGGAAAGACTTGATAACCTCATAGGGGCGTCTGAACACCTGCTTCAAGGTGTCAGATATCACTTCTGTTCACATTTCACCAAAGTCGGAACTAAGCCTGCTATCTATGAGGTAGAGAAGACTATTATAAAGCCCTGACAAAAAGGCAAGGAACACGGTAAAAACTAAAAAAGTTCCTTCTTCAGAATTTTTTGATTTTAACAAATCAAGGAATCTTAAGTAAAACTGGAACCGTTCCTTTTAAACCTGCAATGAGTATGGAGAGCTCCCAGTGAAAGTGATAATGAATATGGAATTCTATGTGCTCTTTTCCCTTGCCTGTAAAAACCCTATGTGCACTGCACCAGAGGGAACCAGCTTTTCTTCATTTCTTCCCCCTTGTGCATTGTTGCTGGACCCCAGTGGGTAGGGGACAGAGAGGAGGGAAACAGGAACACCTTCACATGATCTGCTCATACAATGTATATACTTATTCATAGTAAAGATGTTAATTAAAAAAAACTCATTTGGGAACCAGAAACTATTCTTCGACATTTTAGCACTTTGTATCAAAGGTTTTCTGAGTAGGAAAAGCTGTGTATCTTTACTAAGTAAACTAAAATAATATAAAAAAATTATATAATCCTTTCTGGGTTATTGGGATACTTTCATGTGTGTTATTCCATTGAAGAAAAACAATGAAAACTATTTGGACATTTAACAACCTGTTAGTCATCTTCCTGATGACTAGAAAAATACAAATGAAGATGACTAATGTGCTAATTTTCAGTCGCTATAACATGACAGCGGACACAAACAGGGCCTTGTGTATTGAGTGAAATAAGACTTACTTGTTTATTTAAGATCATGTTGTTCATAAGGGGCACAAAAACTGAATTTGGCCCTCTGGCCCCAGCAGCTGCATCTGCTCCCTGTATTTCTGCTGCCTGTTATGGGCAGAGAGCCTAGGAACCAGAGCAGGTAATGTCCATGTGTGCATTTTCTCTGAAGCTGACCAACCTCTTGCTTTTACTGTTATGACTGATAATAGGATGAGGACATGCCGAGAGCAAGGGCCGAGCGCTAAACTGTCCCTGCCCATAAGATGCCACCAAAGTGCCCATCTGTTCCATGCTTAAATGCACATTTTTCCAAATTATGCTTTTATTTAGACTCAGTTAAGTGAAGAACATATGTTCAGAAAGGTATTAGAAAGTGCTATTGAAGCCCAAAGTCTGAGAGAAATCAATAGCTAACATTTCCTTATTCTAGAAAGAGCTATTTAAGCTAGCGGAGCAGTCCACACAGGAGCAAGGTCTGCAGCGCTGTCTCAGGAATGAACTTGACCTGCGTATCTTCTGAAGAAGAATAGCCAGTATCCAACAGTGGTTTTCTGTTGAAATAATTTCCCCACGTCTGGTGGATGTCCCACTTTCAAAAGAACATGATCACTTCCATTTAAAGTGATGTATTAATAATAATGTGCTGTATATTTTAAAATTGCTAAAAGAATAGATTCTTAATGTTCTCACCACAAAAATAAGTTGGTGAAGCAATGGATATGTGAATTGATTTTCCCCAAATGTCTATGTAGATCAAAATATCACATTTTGCCACATAGATATACTCAAGTATTATTTGTTAATTAGAAATAAATGAATTTTTTAAAAAGATGATGAAAGACCTAATTATCACTTAGCAGAATGAAACATTTCTGAAGGTCCCCATTTTATGCTTCAACTTCTTTTTTCAAAAAAGTTTTTCTTTTTCTTTTCCTTTATTTATTTGCAAGCCAAGAGAGACAGAGGACATACAGACAGAATGGGCACACCAGGGTCTCCAGCTGCTGCAAATGAACTCCAGATGCATGCACCACTTTGTGCATCTGGCTTTATGTGGGTACTGGGGAATTGAACCCAGGTTGTTAGGCTTTGCAAGCATGTACCTTAACCACTGACCCATCTCTCTATCCCCAACTTCTTGACGTCACAGTTCCCTCGCCTTAATTTTCTGTATTCACTCTCCTAGACCCGTCAATCAATAACCCTTTTTCTAATCTGCCTATGAAGATCTAGGAACTCAGGTGACAGAAACGCAAGTAATAGACTCTACCTTTATCTTCCTGGATAACAAACGAACTGGCTTCATGTTAATGAACAAGTAGAAATTGCTAAGTAAGCCCATGGGTTAATGCAGCGGTGGGTCAGCCTATTGTGGGAGGCAGAAATGATAAAATCTAGTCTTTGTTTGCTGGAAAGTAATAGTTCTATAAAACATAAAATGGTAAGTGTATTTAAGGATTATAAACTATATTCAAACATGATTATTATACCTATATTCAAACATGAAATTCAATGCAAAAATAGATTAAATGCACAGAACTATGAAATATATTTTATTTGTATATGTATATATTATATAGTAAAGGCATTTCCATATGCTTTTATAGTGTAGAAATTATGTCATATTATTGCCAAGTGACTATTAGACAACTTAAATTTTTTTGTGCGTTTTATGTGAGGCTAATCTGTGAAGTGCAAGAAGGAATTCCAGGCAGAACAAAAGGACTTTCGGTGCTTCCTAAATGAAGATTTGCTGTTTGATAATTCATAAGCTACAGACAAGATCTCTGAATATTGAAGGAGACACAAAGTAAAGTGATGAGCTAGGTTTTAGAGAGAGTTACTTAAGGTAATTCCCAAATAGTTTTATTTTGTAGGAAAGAAGATAAGGTATGAATGCAGTGCCCTAAGAGATGTCTTAAGGAAAAAGGTCATAAAACAGCATGTGGATGTCTTGCCATTTCCATGTTTCTTGAGAAAGAATTGTAGTTACAGTTTTCTCAAACCTTTTTGTCCATCTGAGGCCACACGTCATCCCTGATTGGCCAACAAGAAGCAACTATAACACACAGTCCCTACAGAAACCCCCTTCTGAGGTCCTATGGACTCCCCTTGGCTTTCAAGCTTGAAAAACTCAAAATCAGCTCGCCACTCTGCAAACCACTGTCACTGTCACGTGGCCACTAGATGCTGAGTTGGGGAAGTTCAGGGAAATGCTGAATGTGCTGTTAAAATAGGCTCCGATGTTAACTTTTTTGTGTGATTTTTTTTCACTTGTGAACCTATTTGGATTTCTTTTTTTCTTTTTTTATTGTCCATAATGAGTTAGATTGTTTAGTGGTCCAACAATGAGTTGTTATCCCCAAGTCCTCACTGCCCCCTTCCCCATCCCCAGGCAGCTGGATATCCTCCTCTGTGGGCCATCTGGATCAGTCTTTGTGGTAGGGGACCATGGATAGCCCAGTCTTCAGCCGGGTTCTCCTGATCCAAGTGTGTTGTTACTGAGGGGTGCCATGTCTCTGCTATTCTCCCCCACCACGGCTCTCACATTCTTTCTGCCCAGTCTTCCGCTCAGTTCCCTGAGTCGTGGTGGGTGAGTATTAAGGATGCTTTAATGTTGTGAGTTTAGGGGTCTTTGTGTCGAAAATCTTTGGTTTCTGTCTCACTGGCTTATCCTGTGTTGATTGAATGGCTGTGGCTGTGGGTCCCTTGTTCGTCCCGTCATTCTCTGCGTTGTGTGATTTTAAAAGGAAAGGCCCTGGAAATTCAGGTGTGGCCATTTCATGTGATTGAGGTGGCGGCGAGCCCTGGATGTCTTGTGCAATTTCTGCAAAGATTCTTCTTTCCACATCTTCAGAGGTATCGATCAGGTAAGCTCTTGCTCTTCCCGCCTTCTTTGCAGTTTAGTTCCTCACTGTTGTGCTGTGTTCATATCCACTGCGAAGTAATCAATTGGAAGCCACTTGTCTGCCTTGCTGTCTGGCTCTGTTCAGTCCAGACCATCAGGACTTTGCGGGGTGATGGCGAAGCGTCTCTTTCAGGAGTGGGCATGCTGGGAGCCTCCGTGGGCAGCAGGCACTTCTGTGTCTACATTACTGCAGTCAGCTTTCTGCACAGCTTTGGTTGCTGCACAGAAAGAACCCAAACAAAAGCAGCTTCTGGAGGAATGGGTTTATTAGGCTTACGGACTCGAGGGGAGACTCCACCTTGGCAGGGAAAACGATGGCATGAGCAGAGGGTGGACATCACCTCTACCACAGCACTGCAAACAGCGGCAGGAAGGTGTGCCAAATACTGGCAAGGGGGAGCTGGCTTATAACCCCCATAAACCCACCCCCAACAACACAGCTCCATTGAGGTTGTAAAACCCAAACTGCCATCAGCAGAGGCTCCATCATTGAGAACACATTCATTAGTTTGTGGGGGACACCTGGATCAAACCATGACACTTCTCAAGCTCACAATGGCTAAGATGCTCCCTCTCGTCACATGAGTCATTTCTGTGTCATTGCCTGGCTGCGCATGAGCCCAAGATGCAGAGACAAGTCACTGACTTTCTTCTTGCTAATCCCTCGATCTCCAGTTCCAGTGAATTTATCAGAAAAGTGGACATTATGTCATGTACCTCCACAATAGGAATGTTGTTTGTGAATGGAACACTTGCCAGGTTGATTGACACAGGAAAGTCATGAAAGTGCCTTAACTTATACTTCACTGAAATCACAAGTGCAGAAATTTCTGATTTCAGTTCATGGAAGGAGTCTAGAATACAACCATGGATCTAGACACAGCTTGAGGTGACCTAGATGTGTTCACCGAGGAAACCAGAGGGAGCTCCATGCACTCTCCTAGCAACGTAGAAGTGTAAGTAAGTGCATGTTTTTGTCCCTTAGAAGTTCAGTCTAATAGGTTATAAACCCATGGAGGAATGTGGTATCTTGCTAAAAGGGCATGGAGGAAATAGGGTTTTGTTGATTCCGGCAGGCTTCTGGGACTGTCTCCTTCTGTTAAGGAAGTTGAGGCAGTTTGAGGACCCCAATAAATCTTAGCGAATCCTGGACATTCCAGCCCCCAGGCAGGCCACAGCTGTGCCCTGAGATAAGCAGGCAATTCAAGGCCTAAACTTAGTCCAGCTGCAATAACAAACCTAAACAATAAGGTTACATTTCCTCTGCTGACATCATTCGCCCCCTCAATTTATCTATGCGAAATAGGTATCCAAAGGGTACTGGTCTCTACCAATCAAATCATGAGATGTCCACAGATCTTGCCCCCACCAATCTCCTTGCTGCCTATGATCCCACCTCTGCCTCCTCCTCTGTATAAACAACTGTCATCTATACAATAAATGAAAACTGCCCACTGCCACGTTTTCCTGAGAGTGTTTGTCTCTCGTCAGCTCACAGCTATTCCAAGCCTCTGTTCACCCAGCTCCGTGAATGAAGAGGGAGTTGATGCATGCTGCAACTCCCCTACTAACCCATGGAACAGCGGAGGAACACAATGTCATAGAGCAAATGCAACGCTGTAAGCACACACGTAACATGCAGAACCTGGGGGCTCTGGGGAGGAGCCCAGCGTGGACCAGTGTCACCCTTAGAGCCGTCCTGTCTTCATTTTGTGGTGATGATGGAAGAGAACCTGGTTACACATATAGTCAAGTAGAGATGAAAAGGAATTGACTACGTTTCCTCCCCTGGCTACTGTGTGGATATTGGATGGCACAGAACAGGTTCAGAGCTGTGGCCGCCCTCTTCCCACCATGCTGGCTGTTTGCATTAACACATGGGTCTTGTGGAGATTGTAGACAGAGAGGAGTCACCTTTTCTATTGCCAGCCTTCTCATGTGAAGATTTAAGCAACCACAAACAGAAAAAGGGTGTCTCCGTTGAATATGTACAGACTTTTTCTTTTAGTTAATCCCCAAGTAACAGAGTATAAAACAAGTGTTTAGTGGCATTTACATTTCTTTAGGTATGCTAAAGTCCTCAGGAGGGTGTCCACACGTGGAAATGCTGTGTGATTTGATATAAAGGATATGAGTATCCTTGTGTGGTGTGCTGGAGAGTTCTTGGACCAATTCCCAGTGGATCCATAGGGACAGTATATACTGTTTATTCTACATTCTTAGATAGTATACAACCTTGTACTAAACACATCATCTAAAATATGCACTTGCTGTAAGTAGAAAATTATATCAATTAGGAGGAAATAGCTTCAACAACTTTAGGCAAGACTATTCAGGGGAATTCTTTCTTTTTTTAGCTGTGTGTGTGTGTGTGTGTGTGTGTGTGTGTGTGTGTGTGTGTGTGTGGTGTATGCATGGCTGAAAGAGAGTGTGTGGCTACATGTGTATGTGAGAGGCATGCATGTTGTGTGCATGTTGTGTGTGTGTGGGTGCATGTGTGTGTGAAGTGTGTACGCATGGGTACATGTGCATGCGGAGTCCAGAAGTTGTCATCCCCATCTAGGAGCTCTGTGTTTTTCCTTCTCTTCAGCTCTACCTCTGTAAGCTCTATAATAAAATCTTTCTAAACTCAATGCACTATGGTCTATGGATGACAATCATCCCATTCATAAGACAAGGCCATTGACTCTGGAAATTTTGTGTGGCTGTGAGCTTCCAATACCCCCCTAACTCCTGAGTTACTGTCCAACCAAGAGCTGAGAAAAGCTTGGTTGCTCTCAAAGACAACCCAAATCCCTGGATCATCTAGCCCCAAGGCAGTTAAAAATCCATCAGTTTCAAACAATGAAGACTATATTTGTCATTTCTTTCAAGAATTATATCTTGGGTATAGAGCTAGACTTTGGTAATCTAGTGATCTGAAAATAGAGAGATGGCTCTCTCTCTCATGAACATTACAGGTCTTTGGAGGGGGGTATTGAAAAATAGTTACTGCATAAATACAAATAAGATGTTACCTAGATGGCCTCAAAGCAGAGGTGGCATGTGTTCAGCCGTGTCAGACACATCAGAGGGTGGTGTGTTCTTACAGGGATAGACAAAACTGCACCTGGAAGCATGCACAAATATGGAGGATTTCAGAAATTCCAAGTCATCCAGTGCTGGAGCTCAGCAGGCTTGGATACAAAGTGTGACCGAAGAGAGGAGCAGGGACTTTTAATGAATGACCGAATTAGAATGTTTATCTAGTTGTCATGACATGCAAGAGGAAATGTGATATATATGTGTATATGTACATATATACATTTATATGTATATATAAATTAATTTTAATATGCAATATGCACTTACTATGAGGCCAGTCGCCTCAAACAAGAGGTATAGTTAGTGAATGGTATAGAGTTCCTTTTTTACTTGGCGAGTTGAGGCTGATTTCATGGAGTTTGGTGTATGCATAAACCTTCCTGTGCTGAGAATGGTGTGAACAGAGTTCTCAGGCAGGAAATCACGAGATGCTGACAACTGGTTCTCAGCCACATCCATGTCTGCTGAAGGGAACCCAGCCTGGCAGGAAGCTCAGACTGCTAAAGGGGAAATCACGGCACCTGCCACAGGCGGACTTGTCTGGGTGATGAGAAGGGAGGGCATGAGAGTGAAGATGGAACCCCTCCAGCTCCACCACAGAGGCTGTTTACTCTGACACCCTAGAGGCTGACCCTCTTGTTGTGGTTTGGAAAGACATTGACTCCTTAAATGTCAGGAGAAAGGTGTTGTGTTTCAGGACTCTGCTGAGGTCGCAGAGAGAGGTTGGAGAAGAAATACTCACTGGTGAATATGAATGGGCTGACCTCCGCTGCCTTTGTGTCTGACCCAGGATTCTGCAACAAAGCAGTCTGCATACGGAAAGACCAGCCAGGGCCTTAGCAAGGAGCTCAAAGGCCAGTTCTTGACTTTGGCTTATGCTAATTACTTAGAAATAATTGAGGACAGAGCTAAAGATGTAAAAATTCATCTTAGCTGTTTAAAACATAAGTTATATGGCCAGCACCTCTAGACTTTAGGAACCAAAGGTTCAATCAAGTGTTCTTCTTATCCACCACAGTGGACAGGGGAAAAATCTATGACTTTGTATGGGTTCACGATGGATATTGTTTTTCAGGAGAAAGTGCTGTCAGCAGAGTGGTCACTCAAAGCTGTTTATTGATCCTCCCAGGGACTGAGAAAATGATAAAAATGCTCTGGCTCTTTCAGCCTTATTGCATTCCCCTGGCATTTTGATGCAAATCAATTAGCTCTCTTTCTCCAGTTCCACATGCAGATGGAGCTTCCTAATTAGAAGACCATGCGTCTGGATGGAAAAGCCGATGGTCACCCCACAAGTCAGAGTGAGAGCAATCGGCTGCCTTATGCTGTGGCTGTGCCAGCCGAGGAGCATCATTGAGAGAAAGCCTTGAAATGGTGTGGGTGTCGTGACGGACCCATTGTTTGCTAATCATTCTTCAAGTGCCAAAATAAATGGTAATCTTTTTATTTTAACACAGGAGTATATTGGCAATAGATTTATAGTATATACCTAGTATATTGGCAATAGCTTATGTTATTGGCTGACTGATTCAGAAAATTAATTGTTTGGGTTTATTGATCCTGGCATTGAGCAAGATGTAGGGTGGATACTATCAGCTTCGGTTGCACTTAAGGTGCAACACGAGCACTTATTCTTATACCTGAAATAGGATTTAGAGTGATTCTCTATCGTCCTGAAGAGCGAATTGTTGCAGCCTTGAACCTCTTGTATAGTGATTTTGGTAAATGACAGAGGTGAAGCCTCCAACAAGCGTATCTGAAATAAGAGGCGGTTTGACAGCCAGGAAAGGCTTTGATCCTGTGATAAACCAGTCAATGGGAAGAAATCTCTAAGGTGAGAGCACTATCGTTCTATCAATTATGTTGCTCTATAAATCAGGAGAATTGGGGAAAGATCGAGAGGGTGCCTTTCAGCTTCCTGCCAGGTGAGTTTCAGGCCAACACCTCGGCTGCAATTCAGCCTTCTGTCTGCGTGGTGAGGAACTCTCCACAGCATCTTTTAACAGCCTGTAGCCATTATGGCTGGAGATATTTTTGATGTAAATTTATTAAAACACCTAAGTTTATTTTACTTACAACCCCTCCTTTCAATTTAAAAACCTCTACTCACACTTCCAAACATGCCATCACCCTCTGATGAAGGCAGGTGATGAGAACTCTGAACCCCCAAAATCCCATGTAATGTTCCTTCCAAGGGTCTCTCCTTTGAGCAAAGCCTCAGGGATATTTTATCTTTGAAATGAAAATAGCCAGGGTTGATAAAGTAGGCCTCTAATAACCCTATCAGAGGAGTGGCCTAGAGGCTTCTTTTCTCTATTTTCCTGGATGAGTGGATTCATTAAGCCCAAGCTTCAAATTCTGAAAAATCTCTCAGGGACGATTCATCTTATGAGACTTCAACACCCAGATCAGCCCGAGTCAACTCCCTCTAAGCATTTTCACTGTGCAATGCTAAGCTGCTGCAAAATGAGTCCCTGGTTTTCCGACATAGATCACATTCTCTGACGCGTTTTACCCACCACCTGCTCACCCATCACGGGGAAGCTGGGAAGGAATCTGTTCTCAGACGCAGCAGAAGACAGACCTGGACATTTGTGAACTGTATAAATGAAGTTCTTCGCTCATCCCATCTGCAGCCTTTGTTTATGTTTTAACTAATAAAGAGACTGTTCATACAGTAATCTTCATATAAAGGGAGACCCGTTTTGTAAAATGTTCTCATATGCATCTAAGCACCAAATGAACTATTTTACTTCACACTTTACCTCAATGGATAAATTTTGAAATATGGTCTTTCATTGATATACCATCCCCTGCCTGAGCATCCAGAACTATCCATGATTGGATATCCTTTGATAGGTAGAAAAAGATTAAACAGATGAAGCTTTAGATCAATTCAAAATGCGCTTAGGTGGAAATGACAGAAAACCTAACCATGGTCATTACAGAAGGAAGTTTTTCTTTTTCTCTCATGATGAGGCATCTACTCAAGCATTATCAGGACCTTTGTGGAAATTCTTGCCTTCATCTCAGAGACGATCTTTTCCATCTGACTACTAGGCTGTAACAAAATTGAAGATGCCACTTTAACATCATTTGTTTTCTTAAAATTTTGGAGTCAGGCTGGAGAGATGGCTTAGCAGTTATGACCTGAGTTCGATTCGACAGTGCCCACGTAAAGCCAGATGTACAAGGTGGCATATGTGTATGGAGTTTGTAGTGGCTGGAAGCCCTGGTGTGCCCATTCTCTCTCTATCTGGTTCTCTCTCTCTCTCACACACTGTCTCATAAATAAATAAATGAATAAATAAATAAATAATTTGATTTTTTTTTGAATTCTGGAAGTCGGAAATAAAGAAGTCAGCAAGACTTGTTTCTTCAAAAGTCCCTCTCTATGTCTTGGAATGACCATTACCTTTGTGTCTTTACATAATCTTTTCTATGCCTGTGTCTTTGTTTTAATCTCCTCTTCTTGTAAGGACTTTGGTCACATTTATTAGGGTGCACCATAGTGGCCTTATTTTACTCTGTAGACATTATCTTCAAATATAGCCAGATTTATTTATTCATTTATGAGAGAGAGCCAACTCCAGATGCATCTGCATCTGGCTTTATCTAAGTACTGGAGAATCAACCTTAGGCCATCAGGCTTTGAAAGCAAGCGCCTTTAAGCACTGAGCCATCTCTACAGCTCACTATAGTCAGATTTCAATGTATTAGAGTTAGGGCTTCCCCAGAAGAATTTCAAAGGGAAATTCAGTCCATGACAGTGATGAGTCCTGAAACTGATGTGACTACCTGGGAAGGTGCCCTAGCTGGGTCTGGATGGCAGAAGCCTGGGGAAGGTGCCCCAGATGGGTCTGGATGGCAAAAGCCCAGTTTATCTGCAGTCTCTGTCCAGAAAGAAACACAAGGTCATCCCTGAAAGCATCCTGTTGGTATCCCCTGCTGATCTAGAAAGTGACAATCAATTGGTTATGTTTAGTTTAACTCAATCATTGTGCTTTGCCTGGGGTTGGGCACTTCATTTACTTGATCAAAATCAGTTGTGTTAGCTAGCTAGCAGTATTGAGGATACATATTTTCCATGTAAATTAGAAATTTGCTTTAGGGATGGAAATAAAAGAGACACAAAGAATCAGGACATTTTAACTTTGTGAACTTATTTAACGTCAGCCTGCCTCTGGGTCAGGGGAGCAGCAGGGCCCCCACTGTACACAGTAGAGTTCACAGCGCTTCTGCTGTTTCCCTTCCTTCTTACACCATCACCCTCTCCATATCTAATCTACTACTTTGTGCCAACTCTCAGAAGACCATTGGCTGTCAGCATAGATTATCACTGGTATCCATTGTGAATAACTCCTTTCTGAAGATTTCCGTTTGAGATTTATGTTATAATGAAAGGCTTTGCCAGCAATTCAAGGGATTTTAGGCACTGGTGCGCAAATCAGGAGGCTTAGTGTCAAAGGACCCATTTCAACACCCTAGAAATTATACCACTTTGGTGGCTGACTATGTAGGTGGGTACCTACTCTACTCATCAGGAAGGCTGGTGGTGCTAAATCTCGATTAGATCATGGTAGTAGATATCCATGGCTATGTAAAAACACCATGAATTTAGCAACTTAAAATAACCAGCACCCAACAATAGAAAAGTATATTGTGGACTCGCCTGGGTTCTCTGCTTAGGGTCTTACAAAGCTGAAATTAAAATATTGACCTGGCTTCACTCTTTATTGGACAATAATCATTTATTCTCTTCTAGATTATAGGACTGAGGTCTCTACTTTCATTCAGGCTATTGCTTAGGGGCTCTTCTCAGATGGTCCAGGCTATTCTTGGATCCATGTCAGCTGGCGCCATCTTTCTTCAAGCCAGTGTGGACTCTCTCTTTGGCTTTAATTTGGATTTCTCCTTCTACTACCAACCAGAGAAAGCACACTATGTTTTCAACAGGTTTATGTGACTAGATTAGTTCAGATTATCTCCTTCAATCATGGCCAACTAATTACGTGAATTACCTTTTTGGAGGAGTAACACTTGAGGCAGGTCATTGAGAGGGTTCCCTAAGGGCATCTCTGGCCAAGAGGAATCTAGTGGCAGAATAGATTAGTTCTTTAGTAGGGATGAGTCTTTTGAGGTAGCCATGTGACATGGTGGAGGAAGGACAGCAGGCAGCATGGAATTTAAGCTCTCTGAATAAATGAATGGATCCACACATCCTTTGTTTCCTCTCTTGGTCTCTATGTGTAAATCTAGCCAAATTAAATAACAAGCAGTCTGCTTTGTAAATGCGTGGATGGTAAGATTTTTGTTATGCAGCTTTGGTTTGCAAACTTGTTCAACGATAAAAACATTTTATTTTTAATTATTATGATTTTGACTTTTTTTTCCTGATGGATTTTGGTAAAGGAGAGTAAGTCAGTGTGAACAGGGAAAATGAAGTCTCTTTGAGATGGCCACAGCCTCATGAAAGCCACTTGACCAGTCTCTTCTCAATGGGATGGGAGTCTGGTCCACCTACTGACAGGCAAGGTGACCTCACACAACCCAAGATGAGGATGCAGGGAACAGGCAGCAGAGTGAGGGGGTGATGAAAGTGTCATGACGGTCCACAATTTATGGGCAAACAACTGTCTCTGCCCCTCTCTTGGCAGGCAGTAGAAGGAGAATGGTTTGGTGAGTAAGAACAGTGGATGAGGTTGGGACACCTTCTACTCGAGTCCCTGCTTCCTGGAGTCTTCTCATGGCTCCTGTGGACGCACATAGGCCTCAGGAAAAGAAGATGGGCGTTTGAGTGATCCCTCTGATCTGTTTAGCAACTCCTAGGAGTCTTCCATTCCGGTTTTAAAAATATGTTTATTTATTTATTCATCATCATCAGAGAGAGAGAGAGAGAGACATAGAGACAGAGAGAGACAGAGAGAGACAGAGATAGAGACAGAGACAGAGAATGGGCGCACCAGGCCTCTTTCCACTGTGAATGAACTCTAGATGCGACTTTGTCCATCTGGCTTTATGTGGGCACTGGGGAATCGAACTCTTGTAGTTAGGTTTCCTAGGCAAATGCCTTAACTGCTGAGCCATCTCTTCAGTCCCATTTCTGAGGTTTTGATTTAAGAAAAGCAGTTTTCAAGATCCCAGATATTGTGACCCCATTCACAAATTTTACATCGATGATCTGATTTAAATATACATCATACAACCTATTTAGAGTAATAACGTTATTTTTACCTCACAGAGTATGTGCTGTTTTGTAAAGAAAGTGTACAGATAACCCAATTTATCTTTTCTAATAGAAGTATATATCTTTCTCCTTCTTGCATCCAGGCAACATAAGTCTTAAATTATAGCAACTCAAAGTGAAAAAATATTGTTCTCTCACTTTTAGTGCCTGTTCATTCCTCAGACTTAGAGTAAACGCTACAGAAATAACATTTTTTGTCAACAGATTACTAACATAGAGTATTCTATGTCTTGCACCTTGGGTAGTGTGATATATGGAAAATTACTGAGCTATTAGTCTTCGGTGGGAGCCAAATGAATAATGAGAAACGTAATTTATCTTATTTTTCAAGGATTTTTATCAGTGTCTGTGTCCTTGGGGTCAATTTCACAAATGTTACACTTTACCATTTCCTGAGCCAAAACGATAGGAGGCTCTATAAAGAATTGTTCAAGATTTAATATAGGATTGAGGCCTGTCTGAATTACACATTCAGAAAGATAGGCAGGCAGAAACAGCACTAGTCACCGTTTGTGGGGTTTTTTTTTTCAGTCAGGACAGCTAGAAGAACAATGGCCGATTTTCCTTCTACTCTCTATGCAGTTTCCTAAGTGCCCCAAGCACCTGCAGTGATTCTATCCAATCAAAAGCCGAGAGCCAGCCTCCCACCTCACCTTTCTCTCAGTTCTCAGGCTTCCTGAGCCTCCTGCTTCTACACAGGAAAATAAATCCTATCATTGTTTTGTGGGCAGAAGTAGGTTATTCCTGTTAGCTGATGTACAAATCTCCTCAAATCTTCGATAAGTAAAAAATTAATGGTGTAGATGGAGAAACCAGTAAGCATCAGAAATTTTTTATAAAAAATTATTTATTTATTTGCAAGTAGGGCGAGGGGGGTGGAGAGTCTGGGCGTGCCAGCTCCTCTAACCACCGCAAAGTCACTCCAGATGCATGAGCAAAAATGCCACCCTGCAGGAATAGCCCCTGTTGGGTATCAGCAGTGGAATGAAACAAGCATGTTGATCTTGTCAATGATGGGGACTTTATTCAGAAACGAGTTCATGTGTGTTTAGCTCATCGGAAGACATCTGATTCAGCCCTGAGACAAGGGGATGCTTCAATTACTCCCTCACCACCCAGCCATGGCTTCCATTTTCTCTGCTACATCCTTGAGGGATCATTTCAAATTCCTGTTAGTTTTAAAGTAATCCATCATTTTATTGTTTTTATGTGGTAACTCTCGCCCTCTCTCTTTGTAGCCTGATTGACAAAATATAAATGCATTTAAGGAATACAATGTAATGTTTCTGTGCCACAGACACTGTGAAATGATTACTAAGATCAGGCTAACTGACACCTCCATCCCTTCCCCTAGTTACTATTTGCTTGTGGTGAGAGCACTTGTGATTTAATCTCTGAGCGTGCTTATGATTAACTCTCAAATATTCAATATACTTTTATAAACTATAGTAACATTAGGTCTCCAGAATCTACCAATGAGTAAATATTTATATTTGAACTGACATCTCCCCACTTCTCCACTCCCCAGCCCTTGGTACCACTGTTATCCTTTCTTTCTAGGAGCCCGACTTTGATAGACACAACCTACAAGTAATGCCCTGCAGCCTTTTCCTTTGTACGTGTAGCTTATTTTTTCCATAATGCTCTACTTTTCGTCCTTTTGTATTGAGGTTTGTGAGTTCTAATGGGGAAAACTGTCAATATGATTTTCTTTGCTTTACTTTATCTATAAGGTCCTCCATACTCTTTTCACTCATGACATGGATTTTGCTCTCTCTAGACTTATTTTGTGTAATCTTCCATTATTTTGATGTGAGTGGGGAGAAATGAAAGGAGGGGACATTTACCTAGTTGGCTTTCCTGTTTCACCACAGAGTTCAAATTTCTTTCATTCCTCCAAATGTCATCTTTTTCTAACTTCAAAATGTTAGAGTTACTTTCACTCACAATTGAGTTTGAGATAAGAAGTAACACCTATGTCAGGTTATTATTATTATTATTATTAATTATTATTTTAGCTTTAAAGAGTCCATTTCACTTGATGTTTTGGTAAAATTTGGGATGGGCTTTAATATTTACTATTAAACTAATACATCATTGAAGGTAATTTATAGATAATTGATCCGATTTTGATGACATATTTACCTAAATAAAACCTTACCTGACTATCTTCCGAGATGTTTTCTTCATAGTTTCATGAAGAACAAGTTTCATCAGGTCTAAAAATCTTTTCTACTTCTTTCTCTTCTTCATTCTGTTTTTCCTGCTCGTCTTAGTTGGAGTATTTGATCTGGCATTTAAAAATAGCATCTTAAGCTTCCAGCACTTCCTTTATCTTATTGTGTTTGAAAGTGTTTTATGAGGCTTTGTGCTCTGGTACCTCTGTTTACGTGCTCCACTTCACCGAGAAGAGCACAGTTTACTCTGGAAGTCATAGCTTTGCTCCCAATCTAATATGATAAATAATTATTAGAACTAAAATTTAAAACTGCAAACTTAACCTTCCTTCTCTATGATCTGCAAGGGATCCTATTTCATTTGTTTCAGATGGATTTGGGCAGTGATTAGCATCATTCCTTGATGGTTTTAATTCTTGATTTGTTACTGTTTGTTGTGTTTTATTTATTTCTTTGTGTTGTTTTACAAATTTCTAGAATGAGCAGAGAATTAAATCTTCCATTTTCAGAGTCATTATGGTTCAGAGGTCTTATGGTGAAGCTATAAGAACTGTGGGAATATTTTTTGAAGTGATCAATTTTTAAAATTTAAAATCAGGCTACACTTTGGTAAATCCCATAATAAGGAAGTATAGTTAGAGTAGAGACTAATTATTTCTCAGGTAAATGGATTACTTTTAGTCATAAAAGCGAAGCACACCTAGACATAGTGTCTGAAAATTCAGTTGAAGATAGTGTTGTGCATAAAGGTATACAGTGTGTACGATTTCAATGCAAGATATTTTGTGTAGTTGAAACATGACATGGGAACTATGGACTTTGCTCATGTTCACGTTCCCTGGCTTAAATCACTGTGTTTCTCCGTCCTGTAACTATTGAATCGTAAAATGTTCATTACACTATGCCATGATGAAAGCATTTTACATTCTTAACATATGGCTCTATTTCACATAGAGACAGGAAAAAGGCAATACATAAAGATGTGTTATTACCCCTGCCATTTTTAATCAGGAAGCAAAATAAATGAAGACGTGAAAAAACCACTACCTGGAATGAAAGGAGATTACTTAAGTAAAAATGATAAGCAGCCATCCCCTGAATAGAATTAAAATGGATATCTGGTAATTAGAAATGCATATCTCTTCTCCATAAGTAAGCTTATGCATTCTATCAAACAAGAAATTGATCACCATAGTTATTTGAGTACTCTGGATTCAGACATGTTATCTTCTCCCAGGTTCAGGTGTTGTCATAGCAACGATTGACTTCATACGGCCTGACTCAGCTACTTGGCAACCAAAGAGGAAAGAAATATTCTGTTTTCTCTAAATCTACTGCAAGAGACGCTATCTTTCCATTGTGTAGTAATGAGAGGCGGCGTCTACCGTCCTGTATGTCCATTTGTGATTGCAACAAGTTCAATAATTACCTACTACGGCTGAGGGGTCAAAGGCGCTTGCTTGCAAAGCCTGATGGCCTGAGTTTAATTCACCAGTATCCACTTAAAGCCAGATACAGAAAGTGGTGCATGAATCTGGAGTTTGTTTGCAGTGGCTGGAGGCCATGGAAGGTCAATTTATTCTTTTTTTCTCTCTCAACCTCAATAAATACATTAAATAAAAGTCAAAACATAATTACCTACTAAACCCAGGGCAGTTGTCATTTGGGGGTTTGAGTATTATTTTGTATAAGTGAAAAACAGAACTGTTTTAAATATATTAATAATATCTTGGAGAAGACAGTGGTAGGATAGCATTTAATAGTTACTTATCTAAAGTTACTTATAAATGAGCGAAGACAGAGAATAACACTTTTTTTAAGCAAATAAATATTGAAAAACACACATACTTGATTCTATTTTTTGACTCCTTCCATTTTATGGGACTTTTTAATTATACTGAGATAATTTTTTTCCACATGAAATATGTTTATAAAATTATTTACTATAGCAAGAAGGGACAAAAAGCATTTATTTTAAACTGAATATTTCTGTACTGTTATTCTTAAAACTAGTATAGTAATAGAATTGTAAAATTTGTCAGTCAAAGGTTTACATACTTTTCTAAATGAATTGTGTTGAAAATAAAACTTTATGCTGAATAAAATCACAAGCAAGACTTTATTTTTTATGGTCTTGGACAGACCTAGAATGGAAACACTACCACCAACAGCAAAGAAGCCTATAAATAATAAATTTAAAGTATTACTCAGTGCTAGTTTCAGCTATTAAGTTTCCAATTGCTGAGGGAAATTATTGTCGATGCCTGATATTTCAAGTGAGTTTTACTCAGCAGGGTACACAGACATAACAAATAGCTCTATTCTCTGTAGGGAATAGCAACGCAGCTGAATGTGGTCTGTATATGTGAGAACACATGGAAAATACATCTTTCTGTGGTTAAGTTTTTCTATGTCATAATTATGTTTCTTGCTTTGTCTAGAAAGCAATGAAATGAATTAATGAAGATTGAATCCATTAAATGAAGATTGAATCAGCAGAGAATCCAGTTATGAAAGAAAAGAGAAATCAGTGATAAGTCAAGGTATCTAGATTAATCATGAGAGACATTTACGTAGCCTGCACATCTTAAATACCTTGCTCTGCTCACAGCCACCCATACGTACATCCATGGATTCGCGACTTTAACTCTGGGCTTATCAAAGGTGTCGATTTCTGGGATTTTCTTACTAAATCTTCTTATCCTATTTTTCTTTTATTTCACGAATATATTATAGGAAGGGAGTTCAAACACTTAGAAAATCTGAAATGTGGTCGGTCCCTCCCCTCCACCTTGCCAGTTTCATTATATTCTCACTCTTCCAGTCATCCAGCTCATCCAGGTGCTTGGGGTCATCATTGGCAATGGTCTTAAAGAAAACAATCCTGCCATTATGCTGCTCTCTGTCTCAGTTCAATCGTTTGTGAGTTCTGCATCTCAAAATGTTGCATCAGGTGAGCTTCACATCAAATGCCCGGAGCCCATGGAAAAATGACCCGACATCAGCAGCTAGCACTGCTCTTCACTTGTGAAAAGTGGTTTGGTGCCTGCAAGTTTTTCCTCCATAAATTTGAAATGTTGGAAGTCACGGTATTGATCTTAGCTTAAAGTTTAGGGCTGTGTTTATGAAACTGGTTTTGAAGCTTGAAGCAATTTAGGAGTTAGGTTGAAAGCACACAGCCTAAAACAAAGTCTTATTCCTTGAACCTCTCTGCATTATTCCAGAGAATGAGCCCTCATTTTCCTGCTAGTCTCTTTCTTCGGACTTTTTGCCAACACTGAGACTCAGGTAATTGCAGTATCTCCCACATTACTTTATAAGGATGAGCTATCCCCACCCATATATTACAGCCTTGTTTGGCCTCACACATCATTACATTCAGATCACCCAAATACTATGAAACCTATGTCTGTTAGATAATAATGCCAAATAATTCCAGGACTCAGCCCAGGTAGCAGACTTGCTCTACTCCATTGCTCTAAGTGCTCAAGTCATCCAACATAGAAAATCTCCTGTCTTTATCGTAATCCTCTCCCTGCCTAAAATTTGGAATTACTTTAAAGATACTGTGTGTGTGTGTGTGTGTGTGTGTGTGTGTGTGTGTGTGTGTGTGTGTGTGTGATTTCTTAGAAACACTGGCTACCTTTGTGAGACAAAGCATCTCCCATTGGTCTGGAACTCACAAACTAGTGGGATTGGTTGGCAAGCCTCATGGATCCATCTGTTTCTGCTTCCCTGGAGGACTACAAGCATAGGCCACTGTTCCTGCTTTTTTTTTTTTTTTTTTTTTTTTTTGCACCTGCCTTTTTATGTTAATCCTTAGGATCATCCTCCTGAACATGAACTGACCGCTTCCTTTACAACAAGACAAAATGATCCGAGCCCATAAACCTTTTGACAGAGATGATGGAATTGGGCAAAGAATGAGACAGGGACCCAGGAAAGACTGCCTTGAGGAGGAGGGTCCTCAGTCCTCAGTGGAGGGGAGGCGAAAGGGACCAGGACCAAAGGAAATAATGGGAGAGGAACAGGTTCAAGTTAAAAACAAAATACCTTTACACTGGATATGTGTACTTTTACATGTCATTTCCTGAACAACATAGTAAAACAACTATTTACCTAACATTTATATTACAATACATACCATAAATAGTATTATATAGTAAGTATTACATGACACGTGTAAATAAAGAGATGTTTACAAGAAATTTCAGTGGTTCTGGAAGACATCACGTAGATGCTATCTGAATCAGCCATAGCAATGGGATCTTAAAATATAGTGACTTTTGAAACTAGAATGTTTATGACTCTTGAGATAGTAATCTAGACACTGGCTCGTAGGAATTGCTCTTGTCTGCTCAGATGATGACATGGGGGTGCCCTCAGTGGGGCTCACAGTGCCTCAGCTGGAGTAGTGCCAACTAGGGGCAGGCGGGAAGGGATGGGGCTCTCTCTTCACAAGATGCTGGATGGGCTTCAGGAATCTTCCGTGTGTTCTCTCCTCTCTTGTCTTCTAGCATTTTTATCTCCAATTCGATAGTGCAAACTTCTTTATTTAATAGCGGCCACCCCAGATGGCCAAATCAGAAGCTTTAGGCTCTCCTATGTCCAAGACTCAGGAATCCTGGAGTATATGTTCCTTCACATTTTTGAGTTATAGCAAGTCAGAGTCAGACCCATTCAAGGAGAGGGAGAGATAGATGAACAGTAGTTGTGACAGAGAAGCATTGGGAAGAGGATTTGTAGGATGGGAAGAAATGGTGTGACAATTTTGGAAATCACTTGCTCTAGTGACCTTCTGTCATGGTCTTAAGAGTTTTGCCTGACTTCCTCCTGGTTTAATGTCATTATAGAACCCGTTCATGCTCAAAAGTAAGCCTGCTGAATGTTGACCGATATCTTATGATAAGCATGCGTTCTTCTTCATGCCAATATAATAAAACAGTGTGAGGTATTGACAAGAAGCCTCTCAGGTGTTGCTAGCTTGTGTGACTGGATAAGTCAAAAAGCCTCTTATTTCTTTAGCAATAGAATTGGGAAAAGGAAAGCAAATATCTCCAGAGTCAGAGTGAGCATTGGCTACAAAATATAAGTGCGTTACCTACCAGAAATCTTGGCAGGTAGCTCTGTCAGGCTACTTACACCTTAAAAGTCATAGAACAAAGATAAAGGTTGAAATAATCATGATAGGAGAAAACAGATGGTCTGATTAAATGAGATTTTGTGAGATGTAAGAAGCAAGCATTTGGCCTATCTTTAAAATTATCTGTAGACTATCAAAAGTGGAAGTAAATACAATATGCCTTTATATTAACCTGGAGAGAAATATGTGCTTATAGACATAATATTTCTCGATTACCAACATTTTAAAGAATGGTATTATAAAAGAGCATTCTTCCAGTTTTGAAATGACCAGAAGATTATTAGGCACCTAAAGGACAATCGAAAAGTAGGGTCAAGTCTTAGAAATGGCAGTAAGTCCTGAATCAGGAAGACACATTGTTGGTATAATCTTACTGAAGATATTGGAGTTCTTTTACCGTGTTCATTCCTATATTAAATGGGGATAAGAACTCAACTCTAAGGGAATTTTGCCATAGAGATGACTTCAGAAATCCAATGTAATTGCCAAAACCATGCATGCAGGAGACACTTACATCATGTCAGGTCTTTTTCTACCTTAGTATTTTGGAATCAACAACTGCTCAACTCACAAATGCACCAGGTAAGGAAGAGAAAGCATACAGTCAGACCATGGCCATAGCAGGAGAGAATGAAGGTAAGAAACATTAAGAGGAAGTAGCTAATTGGACTTGTCTTCACTTTATGGGGAAATGAAAAGATGTCCATTTATTGTTATGAGCAAGTGAAATCAATAGAATGTTACAAGCAAATTTTCCTTGTTGCTGAGAAACTCACATAATCATTTTGGGTCTTTAAAAGTTAAAACCATGATGTATTTGAATTGGAAAGTATATCTCAAAATGTGGTCTGAAAACCAAGAAACACCCTGGGAATTTAAAAATATAGATTCAAGGATGTTTGCCTACACCTGCCTGCACACCCTTGTTTATTTTCTGTCTCTGAGATTCCACTGGGGCCAGAAATCAGCCTAGCAGAATAGATTTATGGATTATACTATCAGGATTTAATTACACTAACTCTCCAGGAATGACTTTCTGTAAGAAAGCCTTACTGGAAGTGGAAGGACTATGTACACTGAAGGAAACAGAAGGAAACGAGCAGAGACAGCACTGTACTGTGATGTCAGGGCCTTGGAAGCTGGGTGAGAAGTGAATGGGACATGATAGAATCCCAGAGTACGACCAGCCTCTCCTCCCCAGTGGGGAGGACAAAAACCTTTGTAGTACTCATATATAATCATCAAATACATGTGTTAAGGTATTCCTTAGGTTGCTTTAAAATCAACTTTTTTTTTAGTGAGCATATAGTTTCGGAATAATTCTAATATTTTCAAAAATGCAGTGTGTTTTAGTTGACTCTCTCCCTTTCTTAGTATTTAAAATTTTCTTCTTGGCTCTTATAACAGAAACAAATGGAGTAATAAACACGTGTGATTTATAAGTAAGAGCTGTGAGATGACTTCTGTGATCTGGATCAATTGAGCCCAGACATAGAAAAGCCTTCAACTAAGTGTTCAGTGATCTTTAAGATACCATACTATCAGAACAGTATCAGACAATGTCTTAAATGTGCACATTTGGAAATTTTTTAGTGGCTTGGCATTATATAGAAAACCACCCAAAGCTTATGCATCTTAGGCCATGGTCCAAGGAGATGAAAGAAGTTAAGCAGAGATGAATTCTCCCCTCCTAGTTACCAGGCTAGAAACCAATTCTTCCCTCACAGTATCCAAGCGCACACACTGACGACCACTAAGTACATTTCTATTACAATTCTATATTCATTGGGTGAGTTAAAATAAAGGTAATTTGGTATTTGAAAGAAGGAAGAGAACTGTGATAGTTAAAACATTTAATGATAGGATATAACACATTACTTAAAAATGACCATTGTTAACATAAAAGAAAAAAACTACTAGGCTTCTATTGGATTTTTTTTTCAGAGTTAACATTATGGGCTTTTAACAAATGCCTTAATTAGGGAGACTAAAGGAATAGTGCCTAAATTAAAATTGAGAGAACTGCTCCCTACACTCTCTAATCCTTCAGGGGAAATTTGGAGGGTTCCTGCTCTACAGCTCTCTAAAACCACAGGTGCCTCCTGATCTGAGTGCCTCACATACATGATATTCTGTCATATAAAATCATGAAAGCCACAGATGTATAAAACCTATACACAGATCCTGATGACTTGAAAAGGAATGTATACACACACACACACACACACACACACACACACACACACACACACACACACACACATTTTGTGGCTTCCATGTGCCCACCAAGGAGTACAGAGACGTAAGACACATTTTCTGATAATATTAAGAAATTTTACCTTTTAAAAATAATTTTATTATTAAGTAGAATCTTGGTATGAACAAGTCATGTGTTGGTACCTCCGTTTCCCTCCTCCCTGCTCCCATTCTACTGATGACCCTCCTCCGTGGGATTGCTGGTGTGCTCCATGGGATTGAGGGCTATGTGTTGTACGAGCAGCATTCAATCATGGGGGGCAGAGAATGCCTCTGGGGATACCCCCACCATGGCTTTTACAATCTCTCAGCCCCCTCTTCTGCAAAGTTCTCTGAGCCATTGTGGTCGTTTGAAGTTGACTTTAGTGTTAAGCTCTCAGCAGCTTCTAGATTTCTGCATTGGAATGTTTTGAGTATCCATGATGCCTGTCTTCTTCACCCTGGCTCGGGTGCTCACCTCTCCACTTCCTCTGTGGTTCACCTGGGCCCTGGCTGATGTGCAAGGGGTGGTTCATCTCCTGCCAGGGAGTCAGCTATCATCTCTGGTCTTATTGGTATCATCGAACCCTTACTCTGGGATGGTAGGCTAAAAGATATCACCTTCCAAAAAGTATATGAGGTTTGCTCATACAATGTATATACTTATTCATAATAAAGATATTAAATCAAGAAAGGTATATGGAGGTGTCGTCAGGTAAGAGGGGCCCTGAAGAGGGGGGATGAAGCCAACCCTAAAACATTTGACTCTGGCTTATAATTCCTAGTACTAGAAATCAGCTACTACCCACATTGAGCTGTTGATCAGAGAGACCTAGGAGAAATTTTACCTTTTATGAAGTAATTAGTGTGACTGAAGCATTAACATAAAAATACAATTATCTCAACTTTGTTTCCCTCTCCTCTGTGATCAACCAGTGACTTCCCTGAAGAGTAATGATGACAGATTAGAAACCTGCAATTTGAAAATTTTGTGGAAAGAATGAGGCTATGTTTCTCAAAAAGTAAGGAATTCGGAGGGATCTGTAGTTGTTTTCATTAATTAAAATAATTTTCTGCTGGATGTGGTGGTGCACGCCTTTAATCCCAGCACTTGGAGGACAGAAGTAGGAGGATCACCATGAGTTCAAGGCCAGCCTCAGACTACATAATGAATTCCAGGTCAGCCTGAGCTAGAGGGAGACCCTACCTCAAACAAACAAACAAACAAACAAACAAACAAAAAGCCAAAATTTTTCCATGTTGGAAAGGAATAATCATTTTGATTTAGTAGAGGAGGATTAATTATAAATTTTAATAAGGCAGGATTTAGCACACTTTAGAAAAAAAGATTTCTCACAATTAGCAATTGGCTGTGCTTTTTTTTTTTTTCACATTACACACAGCCTGCGATGTAGTATAGACATCTGTTCCTGAGGAAGCGTTATCTCCTGGATGGAGATTCCAAGGTCTGGCTGCAGTTTCTGCCAGCAGTGAAAGATTGCTGGGGACAGAGTCTGCTTGAGGAGGTGTCCGCAGGGGACACCAGGGGTGCAGCTGCCAGGAGTCATCATCACCCTGCTAGGGAGGACTTTTTGGTAACCCAACAGCCTCACCATCTTCTTTCATGCTTTTCAAAAAATAGCTGGTTCACCAAGCTCAACTTGGGTGGAATCATTTCTTTGGTCTGTTTTTGGTACCCTATCTGGGGTAAAGAGGTATTTATTCACATATAGTCAAAAAAAGTCACACAAAATACAGCAAAATTGCTTATGAAAGTTTAGTTTTTAAATAGGGTACAGTCATTTCCCTTTGTCTTTATGTGGAATGATACAGAAAAATTCCACAGGCTGGATGGCTTATAAACACAAATTTATTTGGCTTCCATCTGAAGTCTTGGAAGTCCAAGATCAAGGGATTATTCAATTTTTGTGTGGTGAGAGCCAATTTCCTGGTTCCTAGGCAGGGCCTTATTGCTCTGCTGTCATTTGATGTAAAGGTCTGTGTAAAGGTCATGTCAGGAAGGCATGAATCCCTTTCATGATGATGAATTCCTAATGGTCCAATCTTCTCCCGGGCTGCACCTCCAGACACCGCTCATGATGATGGTTTTAATGGTCCAGCCATCTTCCGGGCTGTCCCTCCTGATTGCATAAATCAGTGATTGGACTTCAAGCATTCTGGTTTCAGACAGGACTGGTGGGCTATGGGGGAGGTTAGAAGATTAGCTAGGCAACTAATGAAGTTTGTTTTTAGTTTTATAATCTGTTTTTGCGTACACACTGTGTCTGCAGGATTTTCCTGACTTTGGAGAAAAAAAAAACATACTTTTCCAAGAATGGAATTTATTCTTAAATTGGAGTTGGTAGGTACTGATTAGTGTATACTACTTACTGTGAATGCTGACAGGATATATTATCTGTATTTGTGTTAACCTGTTTGGCTATAGGAAAAAGGAGCTTACTTGGATCTTTAAGAAACAGAGATTTATTGGTAGATAGACATTTTTTCTAAGTATCTTTTTTGCCAACCCAGAAGTCACTCAGTAATCTCATGGACAGGAGGGGGGGCTTGAAACCTTGGGAGAAAATTGTTCCCATGGTGTTTCTGGCTGACTGCTCATGCCCTCACTCTCTTCAGTGCGTCTCTCTCTCTCTCTCTCTCTCTGTCTCTTTCTCTGTCTCTCTCTCTCACTCAGGTTATTTCTGGTGGTTGAATTATTTGTTTGTTATGTCCACTACTGCTTTATATTATCTATCCCCATTTCACACTCATCTAGAAAGGACATCTTACTGACCAAGCATGTTGCTATCTACTAATTCCACCAGAGCTTTCCTTAACAGAGCACCTTACCTTACAGTGAATGGCCAAACTTACACTATAGATAGAATACCCTACTTCTGAATCAAAACCAACCTGGACCAATTAGCGTAGCAACTGACTGAGAATCACCCATTAGAGGGACACTTTGGTGGAGGCAAGTATATTATGATTGGGCTGCCAGAGTAATCTGTATTCCGTACTGAAGTATTTGATTTTATGTCTCGACTTTTGCTGAATGCTATATTCAAATAAGAAGGGCAGGAAGGCTAATTCGTGATTTTCTGCACTTGGCATTTAGCAAGTTGTCTTGTAGGTGGGTATCATGCACACGCATTAAATAGGGTTAGAGCAAACACAGGGCTTTGAAAATCATCTGCCCTACAGGACTTGATCAAATCAAATAAACATAACTTTCAATGCTTATTTCATGTATGACATTAGTGAGATTAGATTTTCAGAATTCTTCCTGTCTTTCCACATTTAAATTCAGACTTGGTTTATGTTAACTGAATATTAACCAGAATATTGAATTTCTTTTTTGGATGCATACTCCTTTTTGTATTCCCGGAAGGATTTAAGATAGATTACAAAACTTTATAAAATATGACAAGATAGCATAAATTTAAAGTGAGGCTAGAGAGGAAGATGGGTTGGTGCAGAGCAGAAATGAGATGTCAATGAACTTGGAAGGCAGGTGCAAAATGCCCAATCAGGAAGATGTGCCTGAGAAAAACATCCTGAGAAAAAGTTACTGGTGAGACTTCTCTCCAAGGTGTGTGATATGAACCAAACACTTACCTATATGAGCAGAGTTCTCCAAACAAGGCCACATAGACCTCCTCACTGTGTCTTAGCACCGAAGTAGCAGTGAGTTCACAGCTGTGTTTGGGTCACACTAGGTGATTTTGCATATATTTTTTTTACACTGGCCTCTATTAATATGAATTTAACAAATATTTGTTAGACATGTATTCTTTATGCCATTATCTTAAAATCTGGGAACATAAATTGCTCCACAAATGGCAAGTTACATAAGATAGGCAAGATGCCCGTTCAGAAGGAATTAGATTCTGGTGAAATGAAACCATCAATAAACAAGCAACTCCACACAGCAGGCCATTTCAGGTTATATGAAGATCTACGACGGAAAAAATGCAAAGCAACTCAGAGGTACTATGATTGGTTGTAGATTGGGAGGAAGTGATATTTGAATTAAGAGAAAGCCAGACATGCAAACACTCCAAGCAGAGATTCTACCCAGTGCAAAGAACCCTGGGTGGGAGTGAAGTCCAGATCTGAAAAGCTTGTGTAACTGAAGTACAGTCAGAGGAGTCGATCAGCCATGGAATTTGGTCTTATTTTTCATGCATTGGAAAGCTATCAGGTAGTTTACAAAGGGAGCAGAATTGATCTAATTTATATTTTAAAAAACTCTGTTAGCTACTGTGTGGAAAGCGGAAATGGGGCCAGGAGAAGCAGACATAAATGCAGAGGTAGAGAGATTAGTTAGGAAACCATTGTCGTGCTCCACAGAGAATATACTGCCATGGGGAAGACATGGTAAGGAAGGCCAAGGAAAGAGCTTGGGATTTATTTGAAAGTGTACCGTGGTTTATAGCTTAATGTGTGTATCCATGAAAATATATACTTTTCAGAGATGTCAGAATTTGAGAATAAATGTGACACAGTAATTTCCCTTTCTCACATACAAAATTAAGTACTATAGAACATTTACTAACTTAATGTAAACACAGTGTTTGTTACAAGGAGATAGAAATTTAATTCTTTCATTTCTAAGGAGTTGACCCTTTTGAACACTGGATCTTACTTTTGGCAAAAAGCTTTTTGCTCTGCATCAATGATCACTTAAAACTGCCATGAGTTGAGTTGCATGACACAAAAATTGCTTTTCGCTTTCAAGGTATAGTGTTCAAATGCATAAGCCAGTGTGTTCCGTCTTCAGGTGTCTTCATGCCAATTCCCAAAGGCTACAGACCGATCTTCTCTCCTTTCTTACCCCTGTGTGTATCACTATGAAGTCCATACCACCTTGTCACTATTTGGTTTAAACAGCCTGTTTTTATTTTAAAAGAAAAAGCCTATGCAGTTCCCTTTAGTTACCATTTCTAGTTGTGTTGTTTCAGAGCCAGTGACATTCGTGGTCTTGGTGGAGCCCTGTCCTCTCTTCGACTGCTGTGGGTAATCCTTCCTGGCCTTAGGGAGATTTTACACAGAGATGCTCTCAGAAGCGCTCAGAGGAATACTCAACAGGATCTCTGTAAATCTCCAACAGCTCCTCAGTCTCGGGGTTTACCAACTTATAAAAAGGCCACATGCAGACTGACTTGTCTCTTTCTTTGTTTCCTGTCCTTTAAAGAATGGAAAGACAATTCTTAGTGCTTGCATTGGGATCCGGCTCATTCCTCAGCCTATGAACACAGATCTCTCTGCCCTTTCACCTTGCTAGGTGAACTCTGGCTACCACCAGACATTCCCAGGACTCTCGGCTTTCTCTCCCCAGGCAGGGAGCTCCTCATTTGCCCGGCTCATCAGGGTCTCAGAGCTGCTGACACTCTGAAGTCAAGCGGACAATGGCTGGTTCTCTTCATGTGCATCCTATATTTCTACTCTCTGTTCCAAGTTTTCTGATATTCAGTGTTTTCAAAATCATTGTTTTAGGTATGTTGTCTCATTTACTAGTTGTTTGAAGATGGAAGACAACACAGTCCTCTTTACCTTGTCATTACCAGAGGTAAAGAACAGTGTGAACTTTGAAGACCCTTTGAAAGCCGCTACTGCTAGCAGAGCTCCTGGAAAGGAGTCAAAACCCAGAGGCATACGTGTTGAAGCGCTCCTCAAACACCTTCGGCTCAATAGTTCATTTATTTTGTGTTTTGGTTATTTAATTCCTTTTTTCTAATTAATATCTTTATTATGAATAATTAGATACATTGCACGAGCAAATGTTGTGATGGAGCCCTCATTTCCCTCCTCTCTGTCCCCTGCCCACGGGGATCCCTCCTTGGTGCGCATCTCATTGTTTTACCTATTTTTCACTATGTGCACTTGTATTAATTTTTCTTTAACAGGAATTGGGGTTTGGTTTCTGCAAGAGTTCACCAATTGAAATGACAAATGCTAAATAAACAACAAATTCCAGAGGCTGGATACATAAGCAAAAGAGGTTTATTTAGCTTGCAGTTCCAGAGGCTCAGAGGCATGGTGCTGATGGCGCCTGGGTTTAGGTGAAGATCTTGTGGGAGACGGGAGAGAGGCAGGGAAGGAAGGAGATAGAAGAAGAGGAGAGGAGAACGGCCAAGAGCAGAGACAGCCATCAGGTTGTCCGAGAGAAAGCATAATCTCTCTGACATGTGGCTATGATCACAGTCGCCTCTCCCTCCCAAGAACTTGGAGCGAGAGCTCTGGGAGTGCTTTCAAATCACACACCTCCAATGACGTAACCACGTCCTCCTAAGCCACATCTCTTGGAGGCCCCCTGCCTCTCACATGGCGACCACACTGTGGACCAGGCTTAGAGAACACGAATTCCTGGGGCACATGCTCAAGTCAGATCCAAACCATGGCAGGATCGTTCGCAATGTGCAAGTTAAGGCTTTGCAGTCCATGTTCTACCCATGTTTTGTTTGTAAGAGAAACTATTAAATATTACCTCATCTGTTTGACGTTTTCATTATCTGTGAAGCTTCAATGCAAATAATTCAAAAAGAAAAATCCTGACTGTTTTAGTATAGCAAATTTATTATTTTTATGTGATTCAAAGTTCACCAATTCTTCTTTTATTTATAGCTGCAATGTTTATTCAATTAATGTAGCATGGAATTTTCAGTAGACTCATCACCAGGCAACAAAGTAGATAAACATACTTACCGTTCAGAAGTAGGCCAGGCTCAGGATCTCCTAGGACAGTGCATCAGCCTCAAAAGAAAACTGTTTACTTAGCAACTAATTGTCATTTTGCAGTTTATTAATTGTGCTAACATCTTGCAGTTTGTTTTAAATCTATAGCTTAAAAGAAGATATAGCTACATACATATATACAAAAATGTACACACATGTGTAAGAAAATTTAGTTATGAAGCCAGGCTAATATCTATGCCATATTAGAATTTTTGAATTTATGACAGTTTATCTCAATTTAGAATATGACCAGTTCATATTTAGAAGTTCAGTGGGGACATGAACGTATTTCAGTAAAGGATATTTGTCAACTGTGAAGTACAGAATCCGTTCATGAGTCCATCTTCCATAACCTCACTCTGTGCTGTTCTCACAGATACACTGCCAATAAAGCTACAAATCATCTTCTGAGACACACATGTAACAATTAAAATTACAAGTGGATTTAAGGAAGCACTAGAGAGTCAGAGGACCTTGGAAGACACATTGTTAGATGTGTGATCCTGGAAAAAGAATGGAAGGAGCCCAGGAAGGGGTCACAGCACCCATGAGGCACACAGGCTAAAGAGTTTGGCAACCCTGCCTGCTGAACGGTTTGTGTGCAAGTGTGGAGGTGAAGTTCAAGAGCAAAGACAACAGGTCACCCAGCACAACAATTTCTATCAACAGGTTCAATGTCAAATGCAGTGGAGTGGTTGGTGGGTGAAAGGTTTCACACTGGCAGGGCAGCATCAGGCTGGACTGTGATAGACCGGCGTCCAGGGAAAACTATTAAAGCACGTTTGAACTAATAGAGGAGAGTGAACTGTGACGGTGGAGAGGGTGAGGAGACGAGGACTTGGAGATGCATGAAAAACCCGAGGATTTCATGATGGAGCTCTTGCATGGGGAGTCTAGAAGCCTAGCTGCATGCTGGCTTGAGCCGTGGGGTTTGTAAGCCTGGGAGGCAGATGAAGGACTAAGAAGAGAAGTGAAGCCATTGAATAGAGGAAGAACTTTGAGTTGTTTCTTTTCTGGTTCCTTCATACCTCCTTGTCCTCCTATGCCTCAATCTTATTTGATTTTTTCCCATATCTTTCTTCAACCTTAACTTCTCATTTGACAGAATCTCTAAGCTTATACTCTTTATTCCTAGGTTTCACCTTTCATATGTTTGCTCATGAAGCCCATTTCTTTATCTTTTGTCTTCATGAATGTCTAGATTTATGCATTTGTCTTCCTACCGGACTTTCTTGTGCGTGTTCCTTACGCACCTAAAGCTTCATTTTACTGACAAAGATGGAACTTCTGGAAAATCTAGACACGAATCCTCACCTCATCTTTGCCCCCAATCTCCAAATACCATCGAGAACATAGCTTTGATGAGTAGACGATTTAATCACCTGTGAGTACAAGAGTCTCTTCCTTCTAGTGGCTTAGTCTTACAGTCAAGAATGGAGCTGAACTCACGTGTGGACATTACATGTCTCCAGCTCCAGAGAACTATGTGCCAGAAAGCCACACATACTGAGGAGTTAGAAAATGAGGCAGAGGGAAGGGCCAGGACTCAAGGAACATGTTAGGATGGTGGTTCTGACATCTGTGATCTACACAGACAGGAATAAGGAGACTCAAGATGCCAGAGAACTTCAGAATTGGAAATAAATTTGTACTTATTTTTTAGGTGATTTTATAAAATAAACCTGCACAAAGTGAAAGCTCCCAGTGCATGTCTTTCTTACATGCATTCCTTCCGTTCTTGACATCTCACAGAAGAGTCAGTTTGGAGGGGATGAGACGCACAGAAGACCACCCTCGGCAGGCTGAACTTGGATCCTTCCACACATCTCCCTGGAGTTTGAGACCCTCTGGCATTCAAAATGTTTGTCGTGAGGAAGCCTCTTATTTTGATGCCAAGAAATTCATCTTTGCAAAAGCGAACCTATTTTTGTAATCTATGTAAAAGAAGGTATGCCGCATCGCCCACACACAAACACCAACTCTCACACCTTTAATCATCCTTTGTTCTTAGCACATTTTTTTCAAATATAACTTGTTAAGCCACTTTCAAAATCATATATTTGATATTAGAAAATATTTTCTAAAATACTCTGACACTAGAACACCATCACGGGTTGTCATAGTGGGTGTGAGAAGTTGCAGTATTTCAGTGTAAATTAAGGGTATTTCTCTGTGTTTCCGTCGTTTGGATCTAGGTAGGGAATGGTTTCAAACAGGGATCAAAGGCGGCCTTCCTGGGAAAAACTAGTTAGAATGTGGGACTTAGAGGTGTGGGAGTCAGGCAGCGGTGGGTGGTGGGTAGGACAGCGAGGCTGGGAGCGCCTGTGAAACTGAGAGCTGCTTCCTGCTTCGTGACCATCAGTTGACAATACCTTATCGAGTCACACTACATGTTACCTGCTATCATTTTCCTAATTCGTAGATCAGACAGAAACCTAGTACAAAGTCAAACTGTCACTGAGGACTAGAGTAAAGTTTTGAAAAAAAAAATCTTTGTATTTATTTATTTGCTCACAGAGAGAGACAAAGAGAGCCAGACAGAGAGAACGAATGGGTGTGCCAGGGTCTCCAGCTGCTGCAGTGGAACTCCAGATGCATGCATCACTTTGTGCATCTGGTTTTATATGGGTCCTGGGGAATTGAACCCAAGTTGTTAGGATTTGCAGTCAAGTACCTTATCACTGATGAAATTGTGATTTTTGCTGAAAATTTTTTTTTGCTGTGATTTTTGATGAAATTTGTGATTTTGGGAAGTTTGGTGTTCAAAGCGCTTCAGAAGCATGGGACAGGTGGGGGTGTCAAACAGGAAGAGGCTGTTCTGTTAGCAGCCTGAGAGAAGTGTGGGCTGGTCAACACAGAGAACAGGTGAGAACTCTTCTTAAATGCCAAGACTCCATGGATTCTCTTCTAGCTCACATCAAGCTGGGCCTTTTGCTATTGGTTACTCACAGGTACAAAAGGCATTTAGAACACCAAAAATTGACCAAAGAGGAAAAGTTTCTTACCCAAAAGTCCATGGTATGACTCTTAAACCATCCTTTATCTTTCCTTCCCTCCTTCATCTAGCTCTGAATCACAGGGTCACAGTTTCAGATGGGAATCTTGTTTTAGTCCATAGTCTCACCGATAGCTTCCTAAAAGCCACATTGCGCTGTTCCAGTTGGATATCTATTTCAATTAAAATGGTACCGATATGTGTTACAGCAGTGGTCAGTCTAAGATAATCCTATCACCAAAATATATTGATTTTTTGTGGTTTCTTAACACTTTGCATTTTGAATGTGTGGCACCAGCTGATATTTGCTTGTATGCACATTTCCTCCTTTATGTTTAATTTATGAGTCTATTGCTATTTGAGAGCTTATGCTTACCATATGTATACATATACACACCCTTCCTCTCTTTGGTTCTTCTCACACAGGTTTCTGGGTAAATCTCCTTCCACTCATGTCTGTCTCATTCACTCCCTGGTTTGCACTTATTTGATCATTTAGTTTAAATAGCCCCATTTATAGTGAACACTCTAATACAAAAACACAATCTAAAATATTTCATGGTTTAAGGGGAGACAAGTGTTTATGGGGTACTTTGTAGGGAAATGGAAAGAGAGATTTGCCTATAAGTGCACTGTTCTGTTTCCCATCTCTTGGCTCTATTCTAGAAAGAGTAACTGTGATTTTTTTCATGCTAGCATATATCTAGCATATGTGTGACACAGTCCACGTTTATATCGTATCTTTATTGTGATAACAATCATACAATTCATGAACACAATGCAAGTCTTCAAAGCTGAGTTTTCTAATAAAAACTTCTGCACAATACTAAGCATGATGTTATCAACACAACTAGCATTCAAAATCTTTTTGAAGTGACACATGTACCAGAGGAAGAGATGAATGAATAACTTAATAGCTACTGAACAAAACAATACAATAATTTTAAAATGTTTAAAATTTGATTTGAAATACATTTAAGGTAGACTTGCATTCAGATATAATCTATCCAATAGGGGAATACTTATAATCAGAGAATTGACACATGGAAGAGCTGATGTCAATAATTTTATTCAAATTCTACTAGTTCATAGATGAAAATGAAAATAAAATAATGCTCTGATAATTTTTTAAAAGTATACTTCATTCCAATTAGAAGCTAGCCTATACATGTGACTTCATAACTAGTGTTCTTTGTTCATTCTGCACAGGAAAAAAATTATTATCTATCCAGCTATAAATGATAAAATAAGATGAAAATAATTAAAACACTCAACAACCTTTTCTATAGTTGTAGTCTATATATATCCTGACATTCTTAAAACATGAAAAATGTAAAGTATCCTATTGAACACAATTATAAAATATTGTCAAGATATCTGTAAATCACCCAGGAACCAGATGGACCAGGCCAGTCAAGCACAGGCCCCTAATTAACTAACAATAGGTGCCTTCCCTTCCCCAACTCAGACTAGAGTAGAACACCTGAGAGGTCCCAGCCCAAGCCCCCTGAGTTTATGGTTACTTCTTCTCTCTCCCCAACCTAGATGCTGTTATGAAAGCAGTCCCTGGTTCAGCTCACCCTCTCTGCCCCAGGGAAACCACTGTGGATACATTTTCAACAAAGCATAAGAGTTATCTCCAGATGGGCAAATCTCAATTTAAGACAACTAATACAAAAAACCAAGACAAGATATCCCCACCAAGAATGCCTAGCCCCATGATTGACCACCAACAAGATCTGCTTAGAGGAAATTCCAGACAAAGAATTCAAAACGCAATTATGATAAAGACACATCTATTATAAAGTAAAGAGGGCATGCACAAATGCATAAATAAAAATGCAAAAGCACTCAGTAGACATTTGGATGAGTTAAGAGGACACATGGACAAAAGTATACTTGTGTCTGTAAACTGAGAAACACAATATTGAGCAATCAGTCATTGCAGAAATCAAGAAAAAATTTTAAGTCCTAGAATAAAATGTATATGAATACATATCATATCAAACCTATGGGACACAACGAAGGTCATCCTAAGAGGGAAGTTTATAGTTATAAATGCCAACATAAAAGAAAGAGAGAGAGAGAGAGAGAGAGAGAGAGAGAGAGTGAGAGAGAGAGAGAGAGAGATCTCACATAAATAACTGAATGATTCATCTACATGCCTTGGAAAAACTAGATCAGTCTAAACTCCAAATACTAGGTGAAAAGAACTAATCAAGATCAAGACAGAAATGAATGAATTATAATTGAAATCAGTGTAAAACATCAATTAAACAGAGTTGGTTATTCACATAAAGAAACAATAATTATAAAATTTACCAAAAGAAAGGAACAAGACCCCAATCAATAAGGTTAAAGATGGAAAAGATGATGTTACAATAGATACTAAGGAAATTGACAGAATTATGAGGACATATTTCAAAAACCAATATATTCTACTAAAGTTGAAAAATTGGAAGAAATGGATGAATTTATTGACTCATAATCTACCACAATTAAGCCCAGAAAATGCAAATCATTTAAATAGTTATAGCAGGTAAGGAGATTGAAGAAGTAACTAATAATCTCCAACTTCTCCTCCCCAAAAAAATCTCAGTGCAGGAGATGGGTCATCCCCCACCACCAAATGACATGGAGGCCCCTGAGGCCCCTATCACCATGCTGACGATTGCCAAAGTGCTTGGCTACCCATCAGAACTAGATTGTAAGAACCCCACCCCCATTGCTGCAGGACATTGAGAATTCAGCAGGAACTGAAATGGAAACCATCTCTTGATGGCTAGCTATGCAAGGTGAGAACAGCAATCAGGAATCTGCTGGAGGGTGAAAGTCACCAAAAGTCTGAACCAGCGGTGGAGTCTTCAAACTACAAAATTAACTATCCATGCAAGATGTGCCCATCAGTGCAACAGTGACACCTAAGTTATTGGAGTAGTCAGCTGCTCTCTGATTGGATAGGAATCCTGCCCAATGGGAGGGAATTGATGCCTGGTACTGGGAACTGAGTCCAAGCCTGTACACCATGGAGGAAAGCTTCCATTGCTCTTTGGCTAAATGGTAACTTTATTCCTATACAAGTGTCTTTAAATGTTCATGTTTGTGCCCGTTGATGAACCTTCTCAGTTCTGGTTCATGAACCTTCTTTTTACAGATAGAGACGAACACCAGGAAGACTCATCACAGTGACAAGATAAGAGGTAAGTCCACAGGAGATGCTGGAGTTTCTTGGAAATGCATCCAATTCCTACTTTGGCTTCCAAGTTCTTAAGATGACATTGTATGGCACAGACTGGGGGTCTTATGTACATGGGAGCTTGGTTAGTCTACATCAACTTCTCTTCCCAATATACTGACAGTCATTATGGACCTGCTTACTTATTTTAGATGGTGCATAGAAAAGGTATTATGACGTGTCTCTTGGGCTCTGAAAACAAGTTGCCAGAGTTTGACCTTAATGCACACAAACCCTGGACCCTTTGGCTTCCAGAAAGACCCCTCCAAGAGTACCTTGCTCTCTTTCCCATGCTCTATTCTGCACACCTACTTGCCATAGAGTCCAACTCCAGCGTCCAGCTCTCTTTCCCCATAACTATCCAGGGTTTTTACACTTTCCCAAGTTCCATTTTTAAAAACATGTCACAAAATTTTGCCTTTAGAATAAAACAGTGAGTGTATGCTCCAAGGCAGGAGTTAAAAGAACAGTCCAGCAGGGATTTCAGTATGATCAATCCAGTTGTCTTTGAGGACTTTTTATCAAGATGGATTTATCATTTCTAGGTTCCCAGAAAATAGTTGTGAGAATACATGTCCACAGACACATGCATACAAAAGCATCCCAAATCAGGCACCAATTTTCAGAATAGCACAATCAGAAATCAAAAGAAGAGAGAAAAATGAGTTTCCAACAGTCTTGTGATTTGCAAAGCCCCAATGCTCCCTGCAGAGGAAGCATGCAGTGTGGTTTATGCTGATTGATGTCACTTGTGTGTCCTGTTTGGTGTGTTGTGTTGTGTTTTGTTGAATCAGAGTTTCATATTGTCCATGCTGTTCTCAAACTCACTATGTAGCTGAGGCCTGCCTGTCTTTGAAATGTGTTCTTTAAAGCCTGCAGAGAGTGAGCAGCAATCAAAGCCCAACAGAAACCCACCAGACCCTGATTATCCTCTCCAGAAGACTCACAAGCATGCAGATGAAGGCCGGAGTCAGCCCTGGAAGGACGGAAGAAAATGGATATTTAAGGCGGCCTCTTCCTCTCCTGTCTCCACGCAGGTGTAATGAGTTCTGTCCAGTGATAATGCATTCTTAATTTTTAGCAGGGGGAGAGTCAAAATCTTCTGCTTTTCTCTTCCTCTGGGTTATTTTTTTTCCCTTTAAACAGCCTGGCACCTTTTCATAGAATCTTAGGTACAGACAAGAGGCAGTGAATGCTATGAAAGAGAAGAGAAAAGAACTTTCCAAGTTAGTGACTAAATTTGTGCAGAAATACAATGATATAAACACGCATGTCCAAACAGATGAGTCGGTCAATGTTTTAACACAGAAATTTTTCTTTCTGCCAAAAAGGTGATGGAAGATTAAGGAAAGCAAAATAAATAATGTAGAATAAAATCAGAATGACGTGGAATTAGAACTCTGTCAGTTACTTCCTCTGCCACATCACGTAGCTCATTGTAACTTACCTAAGCATGTTTCAAAAATGTATTCATTGTGTATTTGCGAACAGAGCGAAAGGGAGAGAGACACAGAGAGAGAGAGACAGAGAGAGGGAGAGAGATTATGGTCGTGTCAGGGCCTTTTGCCACTGCAAACAAACCCATGTGCCACTTTGTACATCTGAATTTACAGGGGTCCCAGGGGTTTGAACTTGGACCATCGGGCTTTGCAAGCAAGTGCCTTGAACTGCTGAGCCATTTCTCCAGCCCTTTACTTAAGTAAGCATTTTAAGTGAGGATGGATAGAATATCATTTACAGTAGAGAAAAGCAAGTAAGATGTTATATCTGTTGCTTTCAATGACGAGTGGCTGTCAGATACTTCACCACATCTTTAAGGTCAACATAGCCAAAATTAGTTTGGGTAGCTTTATTTCAACCCACTTCTCCTTGGGAAAATACCTCATGGCCAAACTTTGTCACTCCCCTTCTCTTTGACATTGCATCCAATCATTGAATCCTCTGGAGTCCAGAAGATTCCGTGGGCCCCCAAACAACTTTCCTATTTTCTTCTCTCCCTGTTTCCATGCTCACTGCCTTAACTCCAGGCTGGATGCTCTCTTCTGGATTTTCACTCATTTTCATTAGTCCTCTACCATCCATTGTCTACCAATGTGAGTCTACCCTGCCCCCATCCAAACTCCCCCCCCCCCTTGAGGAAATTCAAAAAGTCTCTCTGGCCTATAGGATGGTGCCCGGTCCCTTTGCATACTGGATATGGATTCCATTTGGTGTCTATTTTCCAGATGCTTCTCAACAGAAGTCTTCAGCTAGGCTCCTTGTATGCCTGTCTCACTCATTCAAGCCTCTGGAACCTCTCTGCATCCCATGCCCTTAACAAAGCCCTGCTTTTGGTTACACAATTGTTGAACCCAAGTTCTCTTTGAAATCTGCTGAAGAAAGCTCATCAGAGTTAATTGCTCAGTGTCTTACTATGGCGGTTTGATTCAGGTGTCCCCCATAAACTTAGGTCCCCAGCTGGTGGCAATTGGGGAATTGGAGCTTTCTGGATGCAGTGTGTTATCTGTGGTGGGCTTATGTGTGTCATAGCCAGCTTCCCCTTGCCAGTGTTGGGCACACTCTCCTGCTGCTGTTGTCCACCTGATGCTGGCCAGGAGGTGATGTCTAGCTTCTTTCTGCTCATGCCATCATTTTCCCTACCATCATGAGCTTCCCCTCGAGTCCATAAGCCAAAATAAACCCTTTCATTTCACAAGCTGCTTTTGGTTGGGTGCATTCTGCCAGCAACAAGAAGCGGACTGCAACCCTTAGAATCATAACAAGTAAGTTAACTATATAGGGATGTAATGATCTGTGTAAACGCTATAGTCTTTAGATTCTTGCAGTGTCTGGCACCTCACCTGACTCCCAACTCTGCTGGATGAGCACATGAGTGAATGAGCAGGTGGAAATGGAGGTGCTCATTTATTTAGACTGACATGTGTCAAGGGCCTCACCGTAACAGAAGAGCTGCTGGCTGCAAGTTGGAAATGCTCTGGTCACTTCAGCCTGACAAGTGGAAAGAATGATAACTACCATAACAGAAAGGAAATGTCAGAAGGAGTTTGCAGGGTTTATGTTAAACGTGTCCAATCTGTATTGGTTCTGGAATATTCTGGTACTGTGTTTATCAAAATGCATATATCTACCAAAGAATATTTAGGACTGTGTGTACTAGGAAGCCATTGGTTAGTAAGAAACATACCAATGATCCAAAGGCCAGGGAGATCATCATTCATTTGTTATCTGAGAACCTAATAACTACTAAATGTGTGTGTGTGTGTGTGTGTGTGTGTGTGTGTGTGTGTGTGTGTGTGTGGTATAAGCTTTATCTACCATGTCAAAATGACAGACTTTATCAATGCTTGCTTTGGGATAATATATTTCTTAAGGATCAGAAGTGGCTTCAGTTCTAGGAAAGAAGAGCAGTTAACTCTGAACTCATGTTCCTGGAATTAGACAATAAGAAAAACCTTTTCACCTTTTCTCATGCTCCAAGACTTTTAAGCTGCATTAAAATTAATATATATTTTTATATATTACGCTTCATGAATTTGCATGTCATCCTTGTGCAGGGGCCATGCTAATCTTCTCTGTGTTGTTCCAATTTTAGTAAATGTCCTATAGTAAGCTAACACAAAGTTAATATCTTCTTTAAAAATAATATTTAAAATTTTGATATTCATTAATTGCCTCATAGAGATTTTAGGTATGAAATGCAAGAGAGACACAGTTCCTCATGTCTTCTTCAAGTGTCCCTGGTTGGAGCATGGTAGAATTCTGTCATGGGTCAGCTCCATGCTTGTGCATTGTTGCATGAACTTTGTGGATATTATTATAGTGCTGGATATTTTTTTAAGGTTTCATCTACATGTGTACGTTTCCTTAGAACTTGAGAAACAAATCCAGTCATGGGTCCAGAAAGGGAGTTATCCTGGCCATGGGTCAGTCAACGAAGACCCTAAGGGAGGGGTTGAGAATGGAAGAGACAAGAGATGCAAAGAATAGAGACAAGACAAAAATTCTGATCAAGTTTCACTTTATTGCAATACAGGTAGCACTTAAATATCCTCTCGCAGGAGGAAGTGCGTGGGTGCTTAAGTAGGAACTAGCATAACTGGGTTGCTAGTTAAACTGACCACAACAAGGGTCATGTGATCTCTAGGAGGAAGCCTGCAGACGAGAAAAAGAAATTTAAGCAGAGAAATACAAACTTAGCTTTGGTTAATAGAGAAAATAGCAGAGACCTTCAAAATAATATTGATGCAGTTAAAGTATAACAAGCAGCTCCCCACAGGGAGTCCTCAGGACATGGTCACTGCATTGATGACCACATACCCACCATTGCTACCTGAACAAGACTTGTACAATGTTGGCTTCATCAATATTGCACTGTGAGTGGTGGAGGAGGACCAACAACAAGGAAGAATACATGAAACATCAAAGTAAAAGAGAGGTCAGTGTGAAAGAAGGGAGTCAATGGAAGGAGAACAAGGAAGAGGGGATGACGGATGGTAAAGGCAAGGAATTACAATTACAATAAGATTGATACATTCGTGAAAATTGTCAATGAAAGGTTTCTAAAACACAGGGCTCCTCATGCTGGGAACTCCTCTTGGAATGGGTTCAGCATAATGTATGACTAGCTTGTCAAGGACCACTGCCTATGACAGAAACTCTTTCGACTAAAGCCAGGCTTCCATCTCTGGCTCTTATGTCAAATTTTACTGTAATAGCTGTACTTCAAAAGTGCTGTGTCATGAAAGCGATGTGGCAGGGCATTCTTTCTGTCCTGAAGTCTAACTCAGACATGGCGCTAACACGTTCTTGCCTTGCCCACACTTTTTCTCCCAGTGTCTTTCCCAGGAGGTGAGATAGCCCATCATCTGCCCTCATGCTCCCACACTGCCTCTCTGTCACCTCGCTGGCAGACCCAGGTGGACAGTTCTGTGTATGGGCTTCGCTTATACATTCCACACTCTGATCACTGGTGGGATCTCAGGGCTGCCACACTGCTTCTGGGGATTTACAGAGATTCCAATACTGTTGCAGAGCACCCCATCCTAGGAATGGTCACATCTGTCTTCCCAGGATGCTTTGAGGTACCTAAGAAATTACCAGCCCAGACATGAACAAAATTCTCTCGTAGCTGGTGATAGACATCTCTGAAGATAAGTTCTAAGAAAACAGTGAAAAAAATCAGGCTGGGGAGATTGCTCAGTGGCTAACAGTGCTTGTTCCCAGTGCTTAGCCTGGGAACACTACAATTAATCCTTTCAGATGCCCTCTGAGAATCTGGGCCTAGTCACACATGTCTAACCCCATCTGTGGTAGGAGGGAGATAGATTTGGGAATGGCTGGGGACCATATTGGATTGAGGAAGAGAGCCTGTCTCAAGGAAGTACAAGGTTGCATGACAGGAAATGGCTTCAGCAGGCAAACTCACAGGCACACTGCACCTGTATCAAAACATGGTGGACATACACCACACGTAACATACCACACCACACTCACACATGCCAAAACAGACAAAATACCAAAACTATAAACCATGATGGGGAAATTAGCACAGGAAGTACTTCTCCAGGGGCAGTGAACTGCAAGCAGAAGCCTGGCCTCTGTTTTGTACACAACATCCTATCAGAACTCAGAAGTTATTTACAGATGGCCTGTGACCTTTGCTTATACAATGTTATTGTCGCAGTACCTACAACAAAGATGGTTTGACCCACAAGGCTAAAAATTCTGACTCTTTGAAGTAAAAAAAAAAGCTGATCCATGATAGAGATTATCTCAGCTCTTCTGGGATCATTATTACTCTCAAACAAATGAAAAATGAAATTTAACTTTTTTGTGGTCACAACAATGGCAGCAAGGACTAGGCTTTGAAACACGTCCATGCCATAATCCAATAAGTCTTCTCAAGGTTTAATAGTAACTTTAGGCAAATCAGTTCACCTGCCTGGTGCTCATTTTCCTCCCAGGCAAAGAGGAATTGGCATTAAGTGCCAGCCACGTTTCCCATCTGCAATGTTGGGAAGGTCCAGCCTGCTTCATATGTCACAGAGAAGGACAAAGTCCCACTTTGCTACAGGAAAAACGATATTCATTTATGTCAAAAGAGATTTGTCCAAATGTCTCAGGAAAGGCATTTCTCAGAATAACTACAGGAGTGTTTTACCAAGAAGTGAAGCCAAGGACTATGACTCATTAAATCACATAAATACCTTTTTCTCCACAGCACTAGGAATGAAATTATTAATGCTAGGACAACATTCTCAAATACTACCTGTAAATACAGAAGTTAGCTTTCAATCGAGTGAATTATTAGGAAACCTTTTGTGGCTGCAAGCCATGGGGTCCCCTTTGATGGGACCAGGTTTGCCTTCCCAGGTTCTTCACCACATAGGCGACTCTGTGGCCCCTGGGTTCTGAGATCCCCTTCTCACACCCCCTGTACTCCTTCACGTCACAGAGATGCCAACCTCTGTATCTCCGCAGAGGGTCCCTCCATCCAGCATGATTGCCCCTCACTGATTGCTTTCTGCGTTTACTCCTGCCAGCTCCCTTCCTGCCTCCTGTTCCTCCTCCATCTCTGCCTGAGGCAACATCTCTGAAAGTAAATGTTTCTCCTCTGTGGCTTCAGCTTAGTGTCCACCAGTAAAGAAGCCTGACATTAGGCCCTGGACTCTGGTGGCACTTTCTTTCCGTCCTGATGCTATAGTGGGTTGTCTATTAACAAGAAGTCTGCTCTTAGCAAATACATGCCTTGTGCAACTAAGCCACTGCATTAAATCCCCCATGTTTTAAACATTGAAAAGGTGTTATATTTTCCTGGATTTCACCAAAAAATTCACAACATATTGGTCAAATTCACAATTATCCTGGTTCTGTTACAAATAACCTTATCAGATACACTTTGTTGACCGCCCTTGACTCGTTTTTTTTTTTTTCTAGTAGCCAAACAGCTCTGATCATTCATACAACAATCTGTACCTCTGAGGTTCATGAAACAGAAATTCCAGTAAAAAGTCATTCATCGTGGTAACTGAAAGTGTTTATAAAAAATGAACAGGATATTCTATTCGCTATCCAGAAATGTCTAAATTATCTAGGCAGGCAGGGTATATTCATATATGTGTGATTAGTACCTAAAATGTAAGAAAAGTCAGGAATAGCAATTACTGGTGTTGAAGGAAAGAAGACGGTGTGAGTGGATTAGTTAGAACATTTTCAGATTGTGAACCAGGTAGGTGAATGTCACATGCCTTGGAGCTGCACTGGACGGAAGGGTGGTCCTATTTGGACTGTTCCACACAGCAGCACAGAGAGCTTCACTTCAGCTAATTCTTGTTAATCTACATGTGAACAGGGAGTACATTAAGGCTAGCCATAATGATTAGACATTTAATGAGGGACTAACAAAAGAATGCCTCTGACCTCCAGTAACAGCTTTGTGTGAAGAAAGAATGGACCTTGGAGTCAGGGGGACTTGGGTCTGTTCTTGGCTCTACAGCCTTTCCTCAAATGCAAAATGACGTTGAGAATTCCTTGCAAAGATAAGCATGAAAGAAAAACATGAAAGAAAGCAACGTGTATAAAATACTTACTAGGGCATCTGACTGACCATGAGCGTTCATTCATGATTTTAGGGGTTAGAGTTGTGGAATCACTCTTGAGTTTTAGTTTGGGTCAGCCAGCCAGATGACCTATGAGTCTCTTAGAATTGTTGTGAAGATCAAAGATGGATTTGGAAGCAATCACTAAAACCATCAGACAGAAGAAGAGTGTCCCATTTATAAATAGTATTATCACAGCTATGTAACCTGTGGTGGGAGGAATGTGAATGCATGTACCCAAAGCACTGGGGTATTTTTAATTCAGCTTGCAACTCAGTCTCTAGCAGGCAAAGGCCTGCAGGGGGGGTTGTCACTGGGGAAAATCCTCTGAGTCTAGCCCTAAGGAGTGTAAAAAGAGCAGTTTGAGCTCAGGCTGGTGGTGTTTGCTAGCTGTTTGGTGAACAGGAACTCACGTCAGGCATGAGTTACCATCTGGAAGGCAGCTGGTAAAATAACAGTTGTTATATTACTGAGAATGGGTTTGTGTGTCAGTGTGGTTGGTTCAAAGGATGAGACAGACATGACTGAAAGCGCTGGCCTATGGGGAGTAGTTACCAAAGAATGGAAAACCAGACAGAGTGGGGGCGGGGGGAATGCTATGACAGGTTGATATTCACACAGAGAGATGATTTTATATGCGTTTGGGGACTCTGAATATTCAACTTTTGAGACTCCTTTTCAGGGGGCAAATATAAAGGGCTTAGAAATCAGTTGAGAATGGACTTCACAGACAAGAGCCTGTATTGGAAGGTCTGCTCCAGCATCTGAAGACTCACCCTCGATGGAGGAATAATGTGTGTCTCCGCTGTGTTAATCTTCGCTCAGGGCCAAGTGGACTTCAGCTCCATCGTTGCTAATCCTGCCAATGGAGGGAATTATTAGAGATTATGTCTCGCCCTTTGTCCTTTAACCATAGGTAAATCCTCCTGGTGGTTATAATTACTTTTATTTCTAATAGGTCAATTATTATGACTCCATCACCACCACTAAGAATGAAACAGCACTACTTTATCAGAAGGCAATGACTTCTAAGACTTAATTCCTGTGCTTGCATGAGTGTAGTTATATATAGAACATCATTCAACATGAGAATATGCTTTTAATTTCATTTGCCCTTTTTTTCAGGAAAAACTGTGCTTGTTTGATTTTCTTTTCTTTTTGAATTGTTTGATTTTATCGAATTTTTAATTGAGCAGCTTAATATATGAGCATGTCGCAATAAGATCATATCCCCATCTCTTTTGTCCCTTCTCTCCTACCCTCAGTCACTGAGAACCTCCCCTTTCAAGGTAACCCCATCTCTGATTTGTTACATCATTTCTTTTGTCTTCCTCTCTCCCTTCATCAAAACGGGTATGGGCTCACAACAAGCAGTTCAGGTCTTGCAGCCACACTGGTAACTGTTACGGAATATCGGAAGCACCAAGTGATTCCAATCAAGACAACAGTGCATTAAAGGACTCCTTCCTGCTCCGTGGCTCTTACATCCTTTCTGTGCCCTCTTCTGCAATTTTCCCAGAGTACTGGGGGGTAAAAGAGAGACATCTTATTTAGTGTTCAGTTCTCCAAGGCCTCTTGTTTGTTTATTTGTTTTTTTCACTTTGAGGAGTTTGGAGTCTCCTCAGTGTCTACTGTGAGCTCCATGGAGAAAGTTCTCTCTGGCTAGCAGGGAGAGCAGTGCACATGCAATGGATCACTTCCTCTGCAATGTTCCCCGAGCCCTGGTGGGTGTGGTAGAGGTCTCCAGCCTTGCTGAGGCCTTTGTCATGGGACAAAGTGAGGAAGGAGGCGGGCAATGGGAGCATTGTGGAAAAAGTGGTGGCCTTGACCCCCTGGTCTCCTTCACTTTCCTTTATTTTTCCTGATTATCCAAATGGATCTCTGCGAAGTGGCCAGGAAAGCGAAGTAAGGTAAAAAACATTCATTCATTTAGAAACTCATGTTACTGTTCACTGAACCAATAAAAGGGGGGAAAGAAAAATCACTCCTTACATTGTGCAGAGAGAGAGAGAGAGAGAGAGAGAGAGAGAGAGAGAGAGAGAGAAAGCTATGAGTTTCGAGAGGTCAGTGATTGAGTCGAGAAGTTGGCACACCATGTTCTAAGCTCCTCGACTCCTTTCTCAGTCGGAACATCTGGCAGGGTGCACTCAGCCGCCTGCTGACCCTGTTTGCCTGTGAACAAACACCCTGCACTTGCCACTTAAGAATCCTTGGAACTGTCTCCCCAGAAAAGACAAGTCCACTTAATATTCTTAGAAGCTGTGTCAGCAAGATAGCATTATTTTGCGTTCTTGAGCTTAGAATGCAGAAATGGCTCTAAAACTATCATTTGTATGAACTTGCCACCATGATTTATACAGACGGAGGCCTTTATGGTGATTTAGTGTTCCAATCATCCTGATAATAGATCCTAATTATTGTACTCATCCAGTACCTAAAAACAATTGCAAGCCAGAGTGAAAAAAAAAAAAAACCATTTGAAGAACAGGAATATCAAACTTCTATTTTTATCACAATCTGATTTTTGAAGGAAAAAAATAAATTAGAACTGTTAATTATGCAAATCTTATATGACCTTGGGGCTGTGAGATGGACCACAGGGCTAGGCTATTGTTAGTAATTTAAGGTTTAAAACTCTGGGAACTGCAGCCAAATCTGTCAGTAGAATAAATCCTGGCTGCTAAAAATTAGAGATTAAGAAGTGATTGCAGTTCTTTCTTCTTTAAAAACTGAGACCCAGAGTCACCCTCCACTTTGCTTTTAGAGAAGCAGGCACCTGAGGTTGACACAATCCAGGATGCCATGCACATAGCAACCTGTTGGCAACCCTCGACACTCACTTGATTCAAGCTGTGTGTCTCTTCTCTCAGCAATGGAAATAAGCGACTCCCTTTAACTCTCCTTGTTAAAGCCTTGTTTCTGTTCAAACACATTCAGGGACATATCTGCATTTGAGAGACAAGGCTGATCTGTCCTGGACTGGTTTTGATATATGCAAAGTAAGGCAAACTATGTCCTCCAAGTGAGCTTTCAGGAAAAATCTGTACCTACAGTTTTATACCTATACATGGCTGGGCATACATATGATTAAAGTTAGATGCATCATGAGAATGCACAGTAGAGAAACTCTTACATAAACCTAAACTGGGCCACCGAGTGACTAGCTCCTCCTCCTAACCCCCCAAGAAGCCAGAAAGAGGAACCCACTGCCCTTGAGTGCTCAGGCGGCCTGCCACCTTGCTTGCCAATGTATCCAACTGTGTACCTCTGCTTTGCCCTTGAGAAACTGTCTTGGGGCTTCACTATGCATGTGCTCTTTTCTCAGTTCTTTGCGCATGAAGCCAAGAACTTGGAACACCCAAACATCACCCGTAACACATCCATCTGCTCTGCTCACTTGCTCTAGGGTAGAGACTCCAAGACAAATGTTCCTGGAAAGGGCTGCTAATCACCCTGCGCCTGCTGATAAGAAGGCACTTCTGTTCCTCACGCTGGCTTCTCGCTAAGGAGAGGACAGACTTCTACCCTAACTAGAACCTCTTCCCAGAGGGAGAGTGATTTCCCAACTAGGCTCTCTTTTTCCTTACCCTATCTGGTGTTTTGTTTTCTTCATTTGATACAGGATGAACTTCACTCTTCGTGTTCTATTTCCATTCTTCTTCCTTCATCCATGTTGCTTGTAAAGTTATCCACGTGTCTTCAAAGTGCAGCAAAGAGAGACAACCTTGTAGGTAGAAAGCCTTTGTAACTTGCGGTCCCATGGGGCATTCAAGTTCAACATGTTGTTAAGTTGCACAGAGCCAGGCAGCATCCAACGACAAGGTTCCAACCCTGTCCTCATTCCCTGTGACGTAAGGAGCAACAAGGCAATACAAAAAAATTAAAACTGGATATTATAATGGTCGATGTTGTCAACTGGATGGGATTTAGAATCACCATGGAAACCAATCTCTGGGCATGTCTGTGAGCAGTGTTCTAGATTAGTTTAACTGAGATGGAAGGACTCAACCTAGACATGGAGAGCATCATTCTTTGGGCTGGGCATCCTGGACTTCATAAAAAGGAGAGTTGGCTGAGTGCCAGCCTCCAGCACTGCTGGCCGAGTGTGGGTGCAAGGTGACCAGCCGTGTCACACTCCACTGGCTAACCTCTCCTGCCATGATGGACTGGAACCTCAAACTGTAAGCCAAAATAAGCCCTTTCTTAAACTGCTTGTGGTAATGTATGTGTTCACAGCAACAGCAAAGTAGCCAATACATACACAAGCCGGCTACATTGGTAAGAGCTCCACACTTCTTTATTCAATCCCAATGCAGGTGGAATGCCGTTAACCTGGCAGATGTCAAAAAATACATAGCAGAGTGCCACCCTGCTGGTTCTTAACCCTCAACTCTTATCACCGCAGACTGAAATGAGTGCATTTGTGATAAGCCGAGGTCAGAGGATTGGCTGCACCGGGACTTCTCGCCCTTCGGCTTCCACACTCAGATGATGTCTCAGTATTGGCTCTCACTCCTGCCTATGCATCCTTTACTCAGAGTTCACAAGTCAATTCCCATTAGACACCTTGGAAGGGTCACTGGGCCCTAGACGCGATGCTGACATAAGCAGACGCTCTGAAGAGAGGTTTGCTTCTCCTCGGATGCACAGTTCTCTGAAGCTTGGCGGGATTTCACTGTCGCACTGGCTCCAAGGACTGAACTGCTCACAGAGGAAGCAGTTGGCAGTTTTTCTGCCTCAGCAACACACGATTTCCTTTCCCTCCTTATTTTTCGTCTTTAGCCCAAATGAACATTATCAGTATGTCTGCATGAAGACATCATAAGATTGAGTTGGTCTGTTTATAAAAGAGAATTTTTTAAGGCAGTGTTTATCCTGCTTCAAATAAAACAGACTTACCAGAAAATAAGACCCCATCAAATCATTTGTTCTAAGCCTTTCTGATCTCATGACATTTTAATGCAACCAATAAAAATGTATTCTCCAAACACTTTATACTTAATGCTGTTTAAATTATTCTTTGTCATATAGTTTATGGAAATACATTCTCCTATATCAAAATGGGAGTAATTTCTAGTGGCAGGTTGCATTTAATATGCTAGATTTAATAAACAAAGTCACATTTGTACGCAGGTCATTTTCTCAGAACCTAATCAAGTCTGACAGGCTGGCTATGTGGGGCTCAGTTCCCTGGTGCATGTATCAGCTTAAGAACATGTCACCTCCATCCACACATTAATTCTAGTACTGTGTACAAGTGAACTTCCTGTTGTCTGCAAGGCACTGTGAGCCATTTAACACCAGACAAGCCTTTAGATCTCAGGGCTTCTGCGACCGCACACTCTGAATGCAAGTCTCCCTTCACAGCGCTGGCACTGAAAGGGGAGGTGCTCATGCCAAGCTGTGCCCAGGAAACATGTGTTTATGCTCATAATTGCCACCTCTACTGAGTTTTTAAGTGGATTTATGGGCTCTGAAGATGAACTTTAGAAAAATGGCTTCATGCCCAAGGCTAGATTGCTTTTCCTCCAATGTATGACGAGTGAACTGGTATTTGGCAAAACCCTCCTTTAGACAGATAATGGGTTCTCTCAGCCCTGCTAGCAGCTCCGGTGAAATAATTAGACTTTGTGGTTAAAGTGGGGTGCAAGGGGAAGAACTCACATTGCGTTGCCTGGGTTTTTTTCTCAATTGTGTGTAATGCTGGCCGTCAGAAATAATCTGATGAACCACTAATGTGCACCTTTTGTGGGAGTGAAATGACATTTTCAGTTAAAGGTATTTTTTGTTGTTGTTGTTTGTTTGTTTTTGAGGTAGGGTCACACTGTAGCCCAGGCTGACTTCAAACTCACAGGGATCCTCCTACCTCAGCCTCCTGGCGGCAGGGTTAAAGGTATATTTCACCATGCCTGGCTACTTAAGGCTAATTTTATGAGGTTAACTCAGAACAAGTTCATGAAGACTCAATGTCCAGTTTGCTTTGCAGTCCGAAGCTATCTCTAGAATTCTTACAGGTTTAATACTTCTAGCTTTACTTGACATGTGGTCCTCTTAGGAAGACCTGGTAGAATGTCTTTCCAAGGCTCATCTTCTACCACTTTGTTGACTTTGATAACTTTATGCTTTATTGGTTTTTTAAGATACCTTTACTTATTTATTTGAGACAGAGAGAAAGGGGAGGAAGTAAGGAAGGGAGATGAGAGAGAGAGAGAGAGAGAGAGAGAGAAGAGAGAGAGAGTGAATGGATGTGCCAGGGTCTCCTCCTGCCATTGTAAGTGGAAGTGGGCTCCAGATGCATGCACCACTGTGTACATCTGGCTTGAGGTGGGTACTGGGCAAGGACACTGGGCCATCAAGGTTTCACACAAGCACCTGTAACCTCTGAGCCAGCTCTCCAGCCCCAATTTTGGATGTGTTTTTCCCCCTTCTTTCTTTGCAACCCAGAAATCCCCATTCTATATCTTCTTAAACCATTCCTATCAACCCTGCATAAAACCATAGTTAATACTAGGTTAGTATATTGTAGCTGCAAACAGCTAGTTTAAATGCATCAAGTATGTAAGCACATTTTTACTTGCTTTTCTGATATTTATGGAAAATAGACAAATGTTGTATAAAATCTGTGCCTGATAATCACAACTCTAAGCTGTTTAGAGAAGTACATTGCAAATAGAGAGCAGTTCACATGAAAATGTGAGAATATAGTTGAGTGTAACATAATGATTCAACTTACATATGCTATGTTCAGAGTATATTAGTTATTTCATAGTGATTATATACTCTCCTCAAGTTTCAACCAAAACCGCCAAGTAGTCTATGAATGAGTGAAATGATTGACTGGACTTTGGTGAAAGAAACATTTGTGGGGAAGGGAAGATGATTCCGGAGTTTGGGCCTCTCCAGAGGAAGCACTGGCAGGACCGTGTAACCCCAGCACACTGACACTGAGGTCAAGGTGGGAGGCAGAAACTGCAGTCGCCAGGAAGCTTCTGTCAAGAGCGAGATCCAGAGAGAACTGAGCTGGAAAGGCCAAACCAGACCCGAAGGTTGTCCTCTGACCTCCACACACATGCTGCATCCTCCTGCCCACACATGGACACATACACAACTGCATGAAAGAAAGTTTTATTCAAATGAGTCTCAGATCATATTGGATCTCCGCAGCTGACACACACAATGGTCCCTTAATCTCAGTTTCTCAAAGGAGTCCTCTCCAGCATCAAGGTCACTCTCTCCGGAATGGCTGGTGCTCCGAGTGGGATCTGTTGTCAGCTATATCAGCCATTCTCACTTGTGTGCCTGGATCTTAGAACCACCTTGGACCTGGCTGTAGGATTAGAGAGTATACTGTGTCCAGTCATTGGAAACCTCGAACAGATTCTAAGGACATAATAACAAAACAGTGTCCAGTTCATTTCAAGGAAGAATGAGCTAGAGAATGAATAGAACTAAGCTGAGGCCAGGAGCTGAGGCCAGGAACGCACGTAGAGGCTGCTGTCAAGGGTATCTATCGTTCTGCTTTCTTACTCCATCTCACACAGTTACAAATTATCAGAGCATGGGCTTTTGGTAAAATCTCTCTCTCTTTCTCTCTCTCTCTCTCTCTCTCTCTAATATATTCTATGGTGTAGTTTGTGTGGTCTAAGCCTTCAGATGTGTGGATGGAGGCCGGAGAGGACATCTGAGGTCCTATTCTATCATTGCTGTGGGTACAGGCATCACAGCGAATCTGATTTCGTACTTGGGTGTTGAAGATTGAATTCAGGTCCTCATGTTTGTGTACCCAGTGCTCTTACCCTCTGAGCCATCTCCCAACACTAATAAAACCATTATTGCATATTAGGAAATTAGTCATTGCTCATTATAAGTTAGGAGTCATCACAAATTTTAAGCCGATTCCTGTTCTATATAGTGTGTGCACACAACCAAGCTTTGATTGATAAAGCTGACTTAAAAAAAATGTAGTTTGGAACCTATGTGCAGAGAAGGGGAAACAGAAGAGGCAAAATGTTGAAAGTGGTGATTGTCTACAAGGATTTAAAGGGTCTGCATAATAAATACCCTGGCATTCTAGAAGGGGTGTAGAGTCAAAAGACATTTTCCAAGGAAAATCCACGAGGCTGGGATTGGCATTGTGTTGACCAGTGACACAGTGGCATTGGCATGGTGAGTCATTTCATTTCGGATACAGCTAGAAGTTAGGACCTGGGCTGAAGAGATGGCTTAGCGGTTAAGGCATTTGCCTGCAATGCAAAAGGACCAGAGTTCGATTCCCCAGTGCCTATGTAAAGCCAGATACACAAGAGGCCGCATGTGTCTGGTGTTCATTTACAGTGGCTGGGAGGCCCTAGTGTGCCCATTATCTCTCTCTCTCTCTCTCTCTCTCTCAAATATTTTTAAAAAGAAAAATACTTATAAAAAAAAGAAGTCCGGTCCTGCCATCAGGATAAGAAGCCCCTGAAGACGAAGCTGTGAAAGGGCTTCAATTCACAAGGTCAGCTGGCACACTCAGTCCCAGGTGGTCTGATTTCTCCAGGGTGGCTGCACCTCGTTTCCTCTCTGCACTTAACACTTCCCTTGATATAAGTGGATCCACCTTTTGCCCATCAACACTTATTTCTGATGGCTCAGCAGTTAATGGTATTTGCTTGCAAAGCCTGACGGTCCAAGTTCAGTTCCCCAGCACCTATGGAACACGGGATGCATAAAGTGGTGCATGAATCTGAGTTCCTTTGCAGTGGCAGGGGCTTCCCCCATCTCTTCCAAATCCATATCCCATCGGTGACAAAGTCCTCTTAGTTCTGTCTCTGAGGACAGTTTGAGTTCATCTTCTCCTGCCCACTTGCCATTTCAGGCAGTGGAGGCATCTTCTGGACTCCTTCCAAGCTGCCTAAGAATAGCTTCCCTTTTCCTTCTCAGAGTCATTTTTTCCAGTGAAAGTTAAAGTCTGACATAGAAGTGTGATTATATCACACCTCTGCTGAAATCCTTTAGCAGCTTCGCATTTCGGCTGGGATAACATTCAGACCATTCATCATAGCCTGCACAGCCTTTCAAAAACTGATTTCCTGTCTCTCTTGGCCCTTAGCTAGCTCTCCCTTCCACCTCGTTCCCTCCTTCGGAAGGGCATCAGCCTCTTGCCTGCTCCCTGCTCCTTCCTGCCTGGATCTTGGCCACATGACCTCTGCTTGTTATCCCGAGTTCTCAGTCACATTGGAACTCAGCAGAGCGACTTTTCCTGACTCCTCCAATCTTGGCAGGCTTTCCAATCCCTAACTTATCCTTTTTGCTCTTTGCAAGTTTTTAAACTTCTAAAGTATAGATTTAGAATTCTTTTTGAATGTATTTGTAGTTACTTGGAGCCTCTTGCCCAACATTGCCAATATTACATTCTAGAGAGTGGTCACCTGGCTTGTCTGTGACAGTGAACGATGTCTAGCTTGGAGGTGGCACTCTGGATATTTGCTGAATGAGGTGCCAGGGTAATGCCTGGGGTTAGGACAAAATGTGACCAAAATCAAGGGTGCTAAGAAATTCTGCATAGGCTCTGCCATCTAACTTCAGGCGGGACGTGCCTCTGAGATGTATGGGGATAACAACAGCAGCTTCTTGGTGAGGAGGGTATGCTATGGCACCCTGGTGCTGTTAAAGCATTGTGGATCCATATTATTTATATTCCAGATTTATCTTCTCTTGGAATCCTGTGTTGTACTGCCTTGCTTTGCACTTTCTTTCTCTCTCCCCTTCAAATCTCCTAGCGTGTGTTTGTTTATATCTGCTTCGGCTACCATCCCCAGAAGATACTGCTGTCTTCTTCTATCTTGTGTTTCTGTGAAGTGCTCTTATTCTTCTTGTGCTTGAAGAAGAAGACTAGGGAGGCTTCTCTGGATTTCGATCCTCTATTGAGACACTCAACGTTTTACAGAATAAACTACTGGTCAGTGTATCTATGTGCATTTATCTAGATTATGTGTTGTTTTGTAAATATTATAGAATAATACCTGGAACATAGTATACTTTAATAACCGTTTATTGACTATGTTTTCAGTTACCTTGAAGAACATGCCATTGTATAGGCAAATATTTTAGGGAAAAAGTGAAAAGGTACAAGGCTTAGAATTAATTAAAACAGAAGAGACAAGGGAGTATGTCATGTAGGCCACAGTTATATAACTAATAATGTGAATTATTGAAAGATCAGATGATAGATGTTGCAGACAGCCATAATTTGCCTAGCCTTCCAACAAAATTTAAGCTTTTCCAGCCTGACCGGAGACATTACTCAGCTTATAAATGGCAGGCTAAGCCACAGAGGGACTGAGAACTGCACTTTGGCTATCATCGAAGCCTTAGAAGGAAATCTGCAATTAGTAGCATGGATGCCTCAGAGTCCCGTAATATAAAAAACTTGGTATGACTGATGGGCTGACAATTGGACTTTAATAATCTCTGGAGCTTTCAGAAATACACATTCAATCAGGTCTTCTGCTTCCAGGGATATGATAAACACCAAGGCAGGATAGTTAGACAAATGACTGAGATTCCCAGGAAATCATTACTTTGCAGTTAAAAATCAATCAGCTTCTCTTTCAGGGGAGTGTTGGGTACAGAAGGCAGGTCCCATACCCCTGCATGTCCCTCAGTCACATAGCAGATCATTATCTCTCCAAATATACTGAATAGGTGCATTTTGAGCATAGGTACAGAAAAGAAACAGTTGATTCAATATATTTTGAGTTCGATATTTAACAATCAGAACAAAACTGTCCCAACTGTTCTCATTACTTATGCCCAAAATTCATTAATGCTAACATCCTTAGAAGTTCAAATGAGTAATCGCACTTCAGAAACGGGATGCTCTAACGACATTAAATTCTATCCCCAATGCCTAAGCTCCATGTTCTCAGATGTGTTTAACTGTCACTGCCTATTAGAATTTGCAGGGACCTTATTTCAATTCTTGATTGCTCCTGGAACAGGAGCATGTTTTGTGAGATAAATCATTGTCATCTTTTTAAACATCTGGCAGATGTGATAATGAAATAGATACTGACAGGTATCTGTGATTAAATTTGTATTTTTAATTGCCTTCTGAGAAATTTGTGACGTTTTGTTGCAAACATAGAATAGCCAAGAAAAGGATAAGCTATAAATGTATCTAAGTAGCCCAGGTGTGACACAGAAACAGACTTCCTGGGAACATATGTGCTCTAATGTTCTTGGTTCTACATGGAGAAGGAGTTAGAGGAAACCACAAATGTGTGTGCTCTCCTCTGCAGGTTATTTATCATGCTGAAATCTGTGGATCTGCTTTCATTGAAGACGCAGGACACTCAACACATGGCTGAGCAAGGTGCTCTGCCTCAGCACCAAGGAGCAAGGTGTCCTTGATGGGTTGCTGCTGAAGGGCTTGTCAGGTGAATGGTTTATGTGCCGAGGAGCTGCCAGGACTTCATGCTCTCTGGAACACCAGTGATGTGCTTTCAATGGGTCTGATCTTATGACGCAGCCTGTGCTCTTACAGTGTCGGTTCTAACTAGGCACCCATAGGAGACTCAGGAGTATACTTTTGAAACTATGCACACAGCAAATAATCCAGGGGCTAAGGAGATGGCACAGTGGCTAAGGCCATTAGAGCTGGAAAGGGCCTGAACTTGACCCCCAGCACCAGTGTAAAATTCATACCTTGCCTGTAACCCTAGTCCTGTGGTGAAGGCAGAGATAAGAGAACCATTGGACAAGCTAGTCAACTAGTCTGACAAAATAGCAAACATGGAGCAGTGACAGATTCTCTCTTAAAGAAACAGTTCAGAGAGGGACAGAGGGGGACACTCTGCATTTTCCTCTGGTGTCAGCATACAGGTACACAGGGCATGTGCACTGCACACAGACATGCAGGCACCATCCATACAAACAGCACACACATGAACACTACACCACATAAATACATACACACACGTTTCAAGAAGGAAAAAACAAAAAACTCCGGCCTATAATTTAAAACCCATACTTCATTTATCATATTCATAATAATGACTAAAAACTCTCAGTGTTATGATAGTGTTTTAGATACACTGTTGTGGATACAAGAAACAAATAAATTGCATGGGATATAAAACTCTAATGTGAGTAGAATGTTTCTGGACAGGGATGTTCCTATCCTTCCAAAAAGTCAAGTCTTAGAATCTAAGAGACTGAGCTTTAGGTTAGGTTGCTGTCTGGGAGATGGTTCATTGTATGATGAAATATCAACGGTCTTTGTTAGAATTTGAGAAGAGAGGAAAAATGGCTCTGATCATGGGGTCAAGGCAGCTGGTGTGTGTATGTGTGTATGCGTGTCTGTGTATGTGTGTGTATGTGTATGTGTGTATGAGTGTTTGTGTGTCTGTGTATGTGTGTGTATTTGTGTGTGTGCATATGTGTCTGTGTGTATCTGTGTATGTATCTCTCTCTCTCTCTCTCTGTGTGTGTGTGTGTGTGTGTGTGTGTGTGTGTGTGTGTGTGTGTATTGCAGGTGATTGCACCTTGCACAGTGGTTCTGGCAGGGCTCTGACAACATACTAACACTCCCAAGGCCATCATCTGGAATGTTCTCTCTGCTCAACGGTACTAACTGAGCACCTTCTCTCCCTGTGGGGGGTTCCTACGGTGAGACTTTTGTCTGTCTAGAGTAGAAGCTAGACACTTGTTTTCTTTAGACAATGCCAACCAGACGGGACAGGAAGGTTCCTTTTGGATATGCATGACATAGGGAAGGAAGCTGTGTTTAGAATCCATCCTGGGGAGGAGACAGCGGGGGTGAGGACACAGGGCATGTTTCAAGGCTGTGAAGGTCACGTCTGCAAGGGTCCTTTTCCAATGCTGATCACATGGGCTGAGAGCTTCTGGGGTGTTCACTGGGCAGTCAGAGTGGTGAATTTGAGGACCGATCTTGGTTTGTTAAACTCCAAGCTTAATGCTTTAGCAACTCTGGATTTTCTGTTAGCAACCTAATATCTTTTCCAGCTTAATGAACTAGGTCAGATGGATTCTATCGATTACACCCAGGGAACGTGACGAATGAGGACTTTCTAACATTGTCGCATTGTTTCCCACCCTCATCAGATCCCTGCCTCTAATAAATGGAAGCTAGAACACTGGATCCATCCCTACTGTATTTGCTTTATTCTTATTTTGACTTGCTTTTTATTAAGAATAGAAAATTGAGGTTTAGGGGAAATGAGCACAGTGATAGTAGACAGATATATCTCTGGTCTGAGAGTCAAAAGAACAGAATCCAACGTTTGGGTGACTTGGGATAAATTACATATCATTCTTTGTTTCAGCTTCCAAAGTATAGATTTGTCAGATTTGGTGCGTAAATATGCTTGGGGCATACTTATGCTGGACAAATTGCTCCTATGAAATTCAAATTGAAATGGGGCTTCTCCATTCTATCTGACAATGGCAGACAAACTTCGTGAAAAGGAAAGACAATGAATGCAAACGCAGTTTTATTCCATAAATCACATTGCCATTGTTCTGTCTGTGAATACTGTCTGAAGTCAAATATCTAGGAGCTAGTACAACAATTGGTATTTATGTTGACGTTCAAAGAGACTCGCTAACTTACTTGGGGTCACAGACATTTAGCTCAGCAATATTAAAATGTTTGGTGAAAGAATTATTATCTTGAACTTCTAGCTTACTAAAAATAACTTAGCACTAAAAACACAGGCTAGAAAACCCATTGTCCTTTTGGTTGAAGCTGTCATTCCTATGTCCCAGGTGTCATTTCTATAAACACCTTTCCTTGCCATTTTTCCTTGCCATTTTTGAGAGTAAATTCTCATATGTATCCAGAAGTTTAAAATTTATTATTGTGCACACTTTAGGGTAAACAGTCAAACTTTATGGCAGACAAGTGTGTTTTGAATCTTTCTGTTATTGCCACAGGTATTATAAAATGCCATTGGAAGGCTGGGTCACCGGTAGGTTTTAACACATCCTCCAGTCCTGCTGAGAGACATTTTTTCCTAACACATAAGAAATTAATATCCGCTGTTTGGAGCTGGCTTAAGAAATATGCATGTGTGAGTTATTTGCAATTCCACAGATACGCAGGAAGAAACACAAAGGTAAATAAAAACATGAAGCTGATGCCCAGCTGAAAAGCGAAACATGCGCTTCTCTGAAACCTCAGAGTGACACTGTGCACTGAAGAACTGAAGTTGGGAGTTAGTTCCAGCTACTTTTAGTGAAAAAAAAATCTTTAGTTCAACATAAATGCATTCTCAACACCATAGACCTTGCATGGCAAGCTAGAAGAGAAGAGGTGATACTTTTTCTAGGGTCATAAACTTGATTTATGTACACAGGTTAACGATGACAAATGTTTCCTTTTGAAACATGTGTCAACCAGTGCTGTCCAACGCTTGAAGCATAGCATCCAGAGTTATTTTAAGAAATTAGTGTTGCTGCCCAAGACAAAGGGATGGAAATTTGTTTTAAGTGTGAGGCATTTGTGTGTGTGTGTGTGTGTGTGTGTGTGTGTGTGTGTGTGTGTGTGTGCTTCAGCACCCTTGGATTTCCTGTTAGGTACCTAATATCTTTTCAGTAATTTACAAATAGACCCTCATCTTTCTCCTCTGTCAAGCATAGTCTTCTGGGACGGAAAGGAATTAGAACAATTTTGCAGTCTCTGAGCAGCTTTGAATTTTTGTCTCTTAGCTCATCTTCACAGGAAGCCTCGCAGCCTTGACTGAGGCCTGGAAATCATGGCGTTCTGCTTGTCATCATGAAGGTCAAAAAGAGAGAGCAAGTCTTAGAGCCTGCCTGGCATGTGACACGGTAGCCAGCTCTCCTGTCTGAATATGCTCATCCCATCACCCTGGACAGCGCTGGGCTCTGATGAGGAAAGGTCCCATTCGCCTTCACTGATGGAGTATATTTAAGCTGTTGTTTTGGTTACATCTTCACTGAGGCCGACTTAACCATCAATGAACTCAGAACGTGTGTTACAGAAGCACCTTATCTTAAAGAAGTACACAGAAAAGAAAAAAAAATCACTCCTAGTTTACAGTCTGGAGCCTCTGGTGTCACACAGATACATAAGAGAGAGCTTGAGGTGGGGACGGCTGGTGACTTTGATGCTAACCGAGTGCTGGAACCTCTGCTGATTGGCTCCTTGTAGACAGCTTTCTCATTGCTGCAACAAAGAACCCAACCAGAAGCAAGCTGATGGGAGGAAGGGGTTTCTTTTGGCTTACAGACTCCAGGGGACGCTCCTTGATGGCAGGGTAAACGATGGCATGAGCAGAGGCTGGACATCACCTCCAGGCCAACATCAGGTGGACAATAGCAGCAGGAGAGTGTACCAAACACTGGAAAAGGGAAGCTGGCTATGGCACCCATAGCCTCTCCCCAGACAACACAGCTCCAACAAGGTTCCAATTCCCAGGTTGCCATCAGCTGGGGATTGAGCATTCAGGACACATTTGTCTGTGGGGGACACCTGGGTCAAACCACTGCAGTCCAGTCTCCAACCTGGGAGAAAGATATCAGCTCCATGAGGCCCCTTAGCAGAAATGGCTCTAAAGCAGAAAGGTGGAAGGTCTGTTTAAGATGGAGTCATTTTCATTTGGACCAATCCAAAAGTTAAGGTGAGGCATCCGCCTTCTGGAGCTGATCAGATCAAACATGAAGTCTATATCTGGTTTCCTCCTTCAAACTATAGCTTTTGAGATGTTCTGAGCATCTGTCAAGGGACAAGAGACATTTTTGGGGTCTGTCAGTCCTCCTCTTTCAAACTGTTATCATAGGAACTTGCTGATTCAGTGTCTCCATAATAACAGACTGAATGCAGACGTATATCATCTGTTGAAAGTGATTTTAATGTTACTTTCAAAAAATATGAACAGTACAACTTTTATCTTTGTTATTGCTTTGGGAAAAATAATTTCTTTTCATAAACTGTCATTTCTATTTATGCTGAAGTTTATTATTTATTTAAAATATATACGATCTCAGCTTAAATTTTTATTATCTTAAATATCAAGAGATATTCCTGACATAAGCAGAAAATGTTGTGATCTTTAACAATTTTTAAGATTTGGGGGGTTCTCAATATTTTTGAGCCAAACTTTTGAAAATTGCTCCTCTGAGATGGCCCTCTATAACAAATCAAAGATCACCTGCGATAAGGCTTACAGTAGCAAGTGACCCGAACAATGCATGTGTGCTCCATCTAATGCTTCCAAAATATAGGTATCCAGTCAGTCATATAAATGTATATATATACATTATATAATGTATATATATGGTGTATATATACATATATAATGTATATATGTATATATGGTGTGTGTGTGTGCACGTGCACACATGTACACCCACACACACCTGGATGCTTATTCAGTAATGCAGAATGAATGTTTTGACATGGGTACAATTCTTCCAGTTGACCAAGTTGCACCTCTTCCTTCTTTCTTTCAGTTGGCATTACTACATGTTTATTTTGAACTCTGTGTTCCCACAGACATTTGAATTTTCAGACTTCCTGAAGGAGGCCCAGCCAGCTACTCCAGTATTTTATATATCTATATATCTATATATCTATATATATGTATATATATATTGGTGATAATGAGACCTTTTCTGTTTACCTCGTGGAACATTTTAGAGATAAAAATCAAAGGATTGAGGCAAAAAATGGATGTATGTGCAAAATTCAATACCATGGTATCAATAGCAATAACAATTACTGTTATGATCACATTATTTTATTTTTTAAAAATATATTTACTTACAAACACATGAGAGAGGAGAGAGAGAAAGAGAGAGAGAGAGAGAGAGAGAGAGAGAGAGAGAGAGAGAGAGAGAGAGAGAGAGAGAGAGCGCCCACCAGGGCCTCCAGCCACTGCAAACAAACTTCAGATAGATGTACCACTGTGCATTTGCATCTGACTTTACGTGGGTACTGGGGAATCAAACCCTGGTCATTAGGCTTTGTAGGCAAACACTTTAACTGCTGAGCAATCACTCCAGCCCACACATTATTTTCTTAATGAAGTTTAACGTGTAATTTCATGTCAAGAAGGGGTTCACAGTAGTACTACAAATTTCTAGTCTTTCCATAGGAAATGTTTAATCACAGTGTTTTACTCCTTTGTCAAGAGAGCTGAGCAGACTCTTAACTGAATTTGATAGCTATATATAAACTAAAGCAAGAGTTCCTAATGGAGGGAACCTGTAGGCTGAGAGTTGTGAGAAATGAATTTGGTCTCCTCTACTAACTTGCTGTGAAAAACATGGATAAATTACTCAACTTCATTTAGCGAAGCCCTTATCTGCAAAATAAGGTTTTGGATTAAAAGGCTTCTTGTTTCTCCTAGCTTCATTATTCTACAAGTTTAGGAGAATAGATCTCACTTCTCAGTAGCTATCTTTGTGCTTTTCAGAATTGATTCACATTGCCTGGAAATTTCGCCTGTCTCTTGAAATAGTTATAGAAATAGCAAGTTGTTATCATTTCAAATGTGCAGATCTATTAAGGAAACATCATTATATGATGAATATCTTCAATAAACCATCAGTAAGCACACTTCATTTATCCCATATTGGGAGGGAGTGAAGTATTTCATATGCACGCATTTTCCAAATCAGTCACATATATCCTTTAAGCATCTCAAATCTGAATTTATCACATTTTCTGAAGTTATTTCTTAAAGACATGTTCTCAATTCCTGTATCCTGTAAACCTGAAGATACAAGGAAATGAAACTGCAGTTCATGTCCATGCAGAGTTTTTCCTTACAGGAAGATTCTCTGCACTGAGAACCTTCTCAGAGACTTTGTCCCTTGATATATGGTCAATGAATTGGACCTCCAATTTCATTAAGCAATAGGAAAGTCTTAGATAAAGTTATAGAGGTATAATATTATATGTATACATATTATATAAGTAATGAATCAATTTTTCTCTTAAGTATTTAAACTCTGATTTTTTTCTATTTATTCATTTATTTCCAAGGAGAGAGAGGGAGAGAGAAATAGGAAGGGAGAGAGAGAAAGAGAAAGAGAGAGAAATAAGAGAGAAAAAAAGAGAGATTGGGTGTGCCAGGATCTCTTGCCATTGTAAACAAACTCCAGAAATGTGTGCCACTTTGTGCACCTAGCTTTATGTGGGTCCTGGGGAATTGAACCCAGGCCATTAGGCCTTTCAGGCAAGTGCCCTAACCATTGAGAAATCTCTGTAGTCCCAAATTCTGATTATGAATCAGCTAGTTAAATACTACTTTGCTGAAGTCATAAGTATGTTAGATTCTCTTTAACTTAAAAATTCTTAAAAGCTCAAAACTGATAACAAAAATTATGAGTATTTATATATAATTTATAGTTGACTAAAACTGCATTCTTTTAATTATCTCAAATACACATTTAGAACAAAAATATTATCAGAATAGTTTTATATGTATATGTAAACTTAGTGGTACTGTAATGTATTAGTCCTCAAGGAGAAAGAATTTTTCTCTTGTCTTAGACTGGCTAATAATAAATCAGGAATGATTCTACAATGCCTAACTTTGTTGGGGCTTCCCTGTTTCAGTTAATTACAGAATTTTCTCTTTTTTGAAATGACATATTTCTAGGTATTATTTTATCAGGATTTTATGGTTCAGGGTCCTGTAATCCACATATAACTCAGAGTTGATATTTAAGATTGATCCGAAGTCATTTAGGATAGATGATATAAGTATAATAATAGTCCTAGGTATTAGACAAAAACTGACCAGGCCATTCCTTCAATACATGTGGGCTCTATGACCATAAATAAAGTCAAGTGTGAATAGAAAATATTTGGAAAAGTGTCTGACAAACATTTACAGGCTTTTTCTTGCCATTATTCCCTAAACAACACAGTGTAACAACTATTTACATTGTATTTTTATTGCATTGGGTATTATAAATATTTTAAAGGTAATTTAAAATATACAGGAGGCTATGCATATGTTACATGTAAATGTAATTTTCTTAGAGCGAGGCCTTGAGTATTCGCAGATTTAGCACCTTTGAAGTCTTAAAAGCATTTCCTTTCAGATAAAGAGTGACAACTATAGTTTGATTTGCACACTATTTATTCATAGGTAGGTATTTTGGAACATTCATCCTGCTCTCCCTTCTTGAACTGTCACTTTGGTAACGACTCTAATTAAGTACAAGTTTACATTGTCATTGCAGGCAGTGAATGCCCGCTTTTATTTTGTTTCATTTTTTGCTTTGACACTTCTCTAAGTTATCAGAAAATATATATTTAACACTATGACAATTATAAACTTTCCCAAGATCATCTATGCTGTTTTTTCTTGCTAAGACATAGACTCAGCCACTTTCTAAGATTTTGTGACTACTTTTAGGAAACATAGAACTAAAAACCGAAACTTTAAGGGAGAATACATATGAAAGTTAGTACTAAACAAAATGGTGTGCTGTTAGGCAAATTAATGATAAAATTAGAAAGAAATCTGGTTTTGGTCATGACTTCACTCTGATATAGACTCCTTAGGACTATGCTGAGTTTTAGGCATCGTAGACAATGCATATCCAGTGGTTCAAATCTCGTGTCACTTTGATCACATTGAGGAATGGGAGGAAGCAGGGGTTCTGGTGCTGACGTTGGTCAGTTCCTGCTCTCACATCAACCCACAAACATCAGAGTCCGGATTCCATGGTGTTTGAACAGCACTCTCGCCCAGTGACTCCAGAGAGAGGCTTCTCACTTTCCACTGGGACTGTGGAAGCATGGTTGTCTCACCCCAGCTTCTTGGATGAGCCAGGTTCCCTGGCTCTCCAGCCTGCAGTTGGTCACAGTGGGACTATCCAGGACATGGGCCATCGAATACACCCTTTCTTGTAAGTGCGTGAAGATACTTTCTTTGGTTCTGTTCTGCTGAGACCCCTATTACGTAAGTCAAGAACATCTTTGTATTATAAAAAATTTAAGCATTTACTTCTTTGAACCAAAGTTGATTTGGAGCCTACCTTTGAGTCACAATACTCATTCTAACTTCACAATTTAGCTTTGACATCTCAGTACCTCATGCAGAAGTAGCGTTACTGTCACAGCGCTGTTCTTTAATGCTTTAATAACACAAGGGTCTGGTTTTCTCTTTGGCTGTTTATCCTGAAATGAAATGAAGTACTTTTGAAGCATTTTTTCTTTCCATCACTTTTCTCTTATTTTGTCTGTGTTCACCTTCATTCCAGGTTCAGTCTCATTTCGCTTTTGAGTCAGCTCTAAACCAAGTGGCAATGGGAAGGTCTGACATTCATCAGGCAGCTGAAGACCTTGGCTGGAATGAGGTCACGGTGGGCTGAGAACTGACCTGCTTTCTGCTGTGGATGAGGGGCACCCACCACCCAATGTGCGCCGAGTTTCTTTACCCATTGGAGCTGCAGCTCTGCTTTGGCCCTGGTGGCTGTGGAAGGCGGTTTCCTGGGTCTTGTCAGATCTAAGAGCAGGTTGCTATGCTCAGTAGCAGAGAGCTTGGAACAGACAAGGTTGGACGCTGGATTAGAAACCTGGTAAGTTAGGGTCACTCACTTTGTGACACCTGTCTTCTCCAGTGCTGGCTTCATCATGAGATCTTGTGACACGGTTTTCCTCTGACCGCCCTCCTGGCCCCAGGTGGCGAGGCTGTTTGTTATGCCACCGTTGCAAGCTGTGTGTGACATGTTGAAGACAGGCTGAAACTTTCACAATAATATTGCAAGTGCTAATAGATTCTTGAACGGAATTAACGAGGACCGTCAGCCTCTGGTTTACAAATTAGAGACTTGTTTCCTAATAACTAGTTTTCCCTCTAGAGCCCTGAACAAAGCTTTGAAGATTCAGGTCTGTTGCTTCGTGTGTCTTATTAGAGCACTTTTCCAGATATCTTGGACCTTCGAAATTTGATATCCATAGGTCATTTTGAGAAGGAGGACAAGATAGTTCGAGGAAATCCCTGTTTTGTGTCCACTTGGCTCTAGTCTGGGTTGCCTAAGGGCACGGTGGCTTCAGTGTAGGTATTAATATATTAATAAATTATTCTACAAAGTGAGCTCTAAACTGGCCAACAAGTCCTCCCAGGATCTCCTGATGTGCACCTGGGACTCCACTCAAGTGGCACTGTGCCTGCCAGTGGTTCTCAAGGCCGGAATCGCCTCATCAGCCTGGAAGGCTTCTTGCCTGACATGATGCTTGGCTCCTTAGTTAGAGTTCTGGACTCTGCGTGGAGCCCTGGATGTTGTTTGGAAGCCTCAAGAGATACTCCTGATGGTGGTTTATGAGCCACCAAGAGAGCTACGAGAGACCATTCATATCCATAGTGAGCTCAGAGTGGAGTCATCTTGTGGATTTTGGCTACAAGAAGTTGCATCCCGAACACCCAAACAGACTCTGAAAGGGAAGGGGGACATCAGCTACTGGAAATATCATTGTCTTGAGTGACAGTCAGGGGACAGTTTGGATGCTGATCTAAGAGACAAACTGAGGCCTGGACCACTGGATTCACTTTCCACAGAGCAGCTGACAGAAAGAGTGTCTGTCTGTCTGCTCCATGATCCACGTGGTAGAGTGTCACTTCAATCAACATTATTTGGAAACAAGCGATTACTTTTGAAACTTCAGGAAAGCAATAGCCAATAAAATTGAAGCCAGTGTTACATTTTAACTAAGTTATCATTTCAAAATACTCCATGCGACATTTCACAAAGTTAGTAAATTGGACTCTTTGAGGATTTAAAAATCTTTGCAATGTTTCAGCGAGAACATTGAAAAATGCTTCATTTCTTATTAGCAGGCTTTCCGTGGGGCTGTTCCCTCCGGTGAGTTCATAGCATTGGGATTACGGACTTTGAGAATAGCACTCATTTTCAGTGCTCCCAACAGGGAAGGCTCACCGTCCAAAGAGTCTTCTTGTCCTTTGAGTATGAAGGGTGAACTTTCCAGTTAGCAGTCCCGTTTTTCCGACAGCCACACTGTATTCAGTGTGAGGCCAATGTCATCACTTCCCAGTCATGAGCATTGAGGTCCCCCTGGGACATGTCTGCTCCATCACCATCATCATTTTGTTGGCTCTCTTCCAGGTCCACTGTGCCAGCCTGTAATTCTGCATCAGCCAGCGGTTGTGGCATCTTCAAAGTGCCTACATGGGAAGTACAATGTCTGCCCTAGGAATCTTTGTCATCCACTCCTGACCCACCTACATCCTAAACAGAATACATAGCAATTTTCCAAATGATCGTTTTCCACTTAAAAATGAGATATTAATAGTGAATCAATTCAATCCAGTCCATCTGAAATCAGAAACTGGAAGTCAATATCAAGAATTCGATGGGGGGACTCGGGGAGATAGTTCAGTCAGTAAAAATGCTTGCCTTACAAACTCAGGACCTGAGTGGGATCCCCTGGACTCATGGAAACAAATCTTGGCATGGTGGTTGCATGTGAAATTTCAGCACTGAGGAGGCAGAGGTAGGAAGATGCCTGGAACTCACTGGCCAACCAGTCTAGCACAGTTAATGAGTTGCAGGACAAAAAGACACCATTTCCTAAATAGAGATAAATGGTATTACTGCAGAGTAACATCTGACATTGTCCTCTGGCCTCCATCTGCACGTGTGCCCATGTAAATATGCATTACATGTGCAACTCACACCATGCACATGCAACATGCAGTGTAAGATTAGGGTTTGAATGACTTTGTGAATGCATTTTTCTGAACTTTAACTTCTTCGTGATATGTATTAAAATAACACTTATTACTTTTCTTTGAACATTCAATCTTCAAAATTATTGTTATTATATAAGAGTGGGAGAGTTTCAAAATTTATAGATACAAAAATAATTTAAATTAAATACATTCAAGAATTTATAATTTTTCAGATTTAAAAAAATTAGTGAACAAAAATTACTGGGTAACATGTCAGGACTATTAATTTTTCTATAATGAAGTATGAAGTGGGTGAATAGCCAGGCGTGGTGGTGCACGCCTTTAATCCCAGCACTCGGAAGGCAGAGGTAGGAGGATTGTCTTGAGTTCAAGGCCACCCTGAGACTACATAGTGAATTCCAGGTCACCCTGGACTAGAGCGAGACCCTACCTCGAAAAAAAAAAAAAAAGAAGTGGGTGAATAGATTTGAGTGGGATGTTTAAGATAGTTTGTAAATATAAGTTCAGTGTAGGTTCTGAAGCACTTTTTGATATTTAGATTTTCTTTTCAGGTTCTATAATTGTAGATAAGGAATTGTTTGCCATGCTCATATGGTACTATCATCTATATATGAATTTGAGTCATCTCTTGGTGGATACTTACTAAATTAGGAGTATTACTTTCTAATTAATATCAAAGTATAACTGAATGTTTCCCTTAGGGCAGAAATGTATCTTTTTGCATCTCTATGAAGACCGTCTGTCATGGTTTGATCCAGGTGTCCCCCACAAACAAATGAATGTGTTCTGATAGATTGATCCTCAGCTGATGGCAATTCGGGAATTAGAACCTCACTAGAGCTTCTAGTGTTGTCAGGGACGGGCTTATGGGGTTATAAGCCAGCTTCCCCTCGCCAGTGTTTGGCACACCTTCCTGCCGCTGTTTGCAGTGCTGTGGCAGAGGTGATGTCCACCCCTCTGCTCATGCCATTGTTTTCCCTGCCAGGATGGAGTCTCTCCTTGAGTCTGTAAGCCAAATAAAACCATTCCTCCACCAGCTGCCTTTGCTTGGGTTCTATCTGCACAGCAACTAGAAAGCTGACTGCAACAGTTTTGGTACCAGAAGTGGGGTCATCTGTTGCTGCTAGAACCCTGATTCTGTGGCTTTGGCATTTTGGAATTGATATGCAGGAGGAATATGGACGGGTTTGAAATCTCAGCCTAAGAGATGCCTCGCAGTGCTGTAAGTGCAGCGTGACAGATCATTCTGGTCAGAGTTGAAAGACGTGAATATAATGAGAACTATATAGACTGTGAGGTTTGGCTTATGAGGGTGAGAAAGAACTTTGTCAGGACTGTGCCAGAAGCAGTTTGTGTGAGAGGCTTACTGCGTTCTGCCTGCTTGTGTCCTGGAAACCTGTGCCGGGTTGTTTTACGTAAAGATGGACTGGTGTGAGCAGATGGAGATGGCACAGAAAGAAAGATCTTTGGGTCAAAACTGCTGCCCATTAACCTGCAATTGTTTAAGAGATTACAGCCATTGAGATTGGGCCAGGTGGTCTGCATTGGAACAACAGGAAGAATGCGGATTTTTGAAGTAAGGGGCCTTTATGCTTTGATCCCCCCTGGATTAATAAATTGGTAGCCCACCTGGTTCTGTGGAATGGAGATTGGCTAGAAAGAGAGGGTCATTGGATTTGCAACACAGTTTTGTTTTTGAAAAATGGCCATCGGCGTGTGAAGCAGGTGTGCAAGGTTGCCTGCATGGAGCCCGATGGAGCCATGAGGATGAACTGTGGGTTGCAATGGAGACCCAAAGAATTCCAGGACTACGGATGGGTGCCAAGGCAAGCTGCCAGTACCAGATGAAGTTTTCCTGGACTGTGAGTAGCCGAGCTGGAGGAGCGGAATTGAATCTCCAAGAGACTTGTGTTATTGGTTAGAATTATTGAACTTGGAGTTAGAGATTGATGGTGCCCTGCTTGTTTTAAATCTTGTATTGGTTCAATCTGTTTTTGCTGTGCCTCCTGTTTTGCATTGTGAATGTTCTGTGCCATTACGGGTTTATTTTTGGTATTATGGCTCAATTGAAAGCTGTGGGGACTTAAGAGTTGAGTTGAACACATTGTATTTACATCATGTGATTATTAGTTTGTGGGGGCCAGGGGCGGACTGTCATGGTTTGATCCAGGTGTCCCTCATAAACAAATGAATGTGTTCTGATAGATTGATCCTCAGCTGATGGCAGTTTGGATTTTACAACCTTGATGAAACTGTGTTGTCAGGGGCGGGCTTATGGTGTTATAAGCCAGCTTCCCCTTGCCAGAGTTTGGCACACCTTCCTACCGCTGTTTGCAGTGCTGTGGTGGAGGTGATGTCCACCCCTCTGCTCATGCCATCATTTTCCCTGCCAGGATGGAGTCTCCCCTTGAGTCTGTAAGCCAAATAAACCCATTCCTCCACCAGCCGCCTTTGCTTGGGTTCTATCTGCGCAACAACTAGAAAGCTGACTGCAACACCATCCTATCATCCTTCTGATGGTACAGTTGATGTGGATGAATTTGAGTTTCTATTTGCTTGGATCTTGAGAAAAGATCCAAAGGCAAAGAGGGTGCTACCTGCCACCTTAGAGACCAGACACAGTCAATAATTACACTTTTCATTTCACTTTCTCACTGGCATTTTTAACCTTTTATTTTTGCTTTTCTCCATGTCTGTATACATAAATGTTTTATACACTGGAGAGTTATTTTGTGTGTGAGTCTATAATATTGCTCACAAACAAATTCAGACAAAGGATCTTTTTTTCCTCTTTGGCTTCTTCACTTTCTCCGACAATATGTTGGTGGGTGCAACCTTGTGCATGTCTTACATGTCACAATAGTGATTGTGAAGTCATAAAGGCACCTGCCTCTTCATGTCTGGAAGAGAGGGTTCCCAAGCACTCCTCTTCATCTTTATATTCTCTCGGTCCCTTCTCCCCAATCCTCCCTGAGTCTTGGATGCCATGACAGAGATTTAGCACTGAGGACTCAGCAGTCACTTTTTCTCAGCACTTTGATAAGTTTTGAGTCACCACAGCAGTGACTGACATCTTCTTTACTAAAGGTCACAGACAGATTCATCTATAAGCATAAATGACTATTAAGAGGACCCTCTGATGGTTACACATATCAACTCAGCCAAACCACAACAGTAGCTTCCCCTCTAGACTACTGATTTTCTAGAGCTTTCCCAATTTGTAAAGTCATGGTTCTAATGCCACAAATGTACAGATCAGCTTGACGATGTGGCTAAAAAATGACCACTGGGTGCCATGTCCTCCAACTTCCATGTGTGATCTTCTGTACAAGGAAGAGATTTGGCTGAAGGCCAAAGGCTCTTTCTAGTCTTAGCCCTTTCTCTATAGACTCTGGGGAAATCTCCTGGAATCCATGTAGATCTGACACTCTGCCCTGTGGCTCACTAGTTCCAGAAGTCTGCACTCAAAATCCTGGGACTAAGCCTTCATTCACATTATGTCTTCAGGTTTTACAAGACAAAGTGATTTAGTTGGTCTTTGGAAAAACAAATGGTAGGGGATGAGTAGATAGGTCGTTTGTCCAAAGAGCCTCCAATTACACAGTCCAATTCTTAGGAATGTAGAGATGAATACCTGCCAGGAGGCAGACATTTAAAAAATCTAATTGATGAATGTTTGGGCTGAAAAAAAATTCATCTTCATTTTTAATTACTCTTTTATTCTAAATAAATAAAATTCTCCCTTTGTGGAGCATAAGCACTTACAAATCAAAAAGATAAGATTAATTATAATAATTTTCCAGCCCTGTAGAAGGAATATTTATCAATATTAACATGTAGTTATGAATAAAAACTATTCTCCAGTAGTATTTTTAGCAGAATCACTTCTGCCTTCTTCCTCTAAAATGTAAGGGCTGAGACTTGTAACCACTGGAGCACCGGAAGTTTTTATCTGTGGTATTGTCCCCAAGAGTCCGAATTTTAGTATGTCAAAGAATTGGACCAGCTTAGAGAGAAATCTCTTTATCACAAATGTTTATTTATAGTAGGGTAAATTCAGGGGGTTGGGAGTAGGATTGGGAAGGCAGCCCTCCACTACATGACTAGGGAGATTTATAAGAGAATTATAAAAGTGCACAGAATCACTAAAAAGGAAAAAAAATAACACACATGATAAAGAGAAAAATTTCCCCTCTTTCCTCCCTCTCTCCAATCCCAGGATCAGTGGAGGGGGAGGGGCACAACTCATCAACACAGCAGTCAGGACAGGAAAAAGAACATGTCCCAAGCTTGAACTAGGACTTTTAAAGGTCTTGCTGGGGGGGGGGGGTGGCAAGACCAGCTGGGAGTGTTTTTGGCAACGTGACATGAGGTCACTGTCAGAGGCCACACCCTATCTACCTGTCGGGGAGGATCTTTTCCTAATCCCTCTCATTTCCCGCCTCTCTTGAGGGCACCCTAACTGCTGTTGGGGAACTTGGGCGTTGGTCTAGTCTTAGCTTAAAGCTGTCAGCAGCCAGAGGCCTCTCCACACTTGGCCTCCAATGTAGCTGGCAGGCTGCTAGAAGCTGAAGGGGATTTTCCATCCAAGACCCTACCCCATGCATCAATGGACTGTACCACATTGCTAGACTGGATCTCTCTGAATAGCAGAAAGGCCCAGATGCTTCTATTTGGGTGTTTTACTATTAATAATGACTCTGAATTGTTAATATATGCCATTTACTACCCAAGAACACCTTCAGATTTTGGAATATGCCCCACACCTAGTTTCTTTAGCACCAGAGGGCCAATCCAGAGGTTCTTGCATGCGGGACAACACTCGATTAATTGAGCTACATCCCCATCCCATCATAGGCTTTATTGATTTCTTATTTATTCATCTTGATGATCTCACTTTTCAGATCAGACAATCTTGTTGACTGTGTTCTTCTGTCATGGAGGAGGTGGACTACTTCACTATTCTCAGCTCTGCTTCTTCTCCATTCTTGCCCTGGCTCCTGAAGGCGGCCATGTCAGTGATCCGCCACAATTCACCCAAAGGAGACAGAAGGAGCCTGCGGTGTCCTCAGTGGACTGGCTTCAGATTGGGTAAGTAGAAGGTAGAGGACATGGCAGACCAATGCTGTGTGAGTCTGGTCTCTCTCGATGCATCTCACTGGGTAATAATGCAGCTTGTGTCAGTCCGTTAGCCTCCTCCCTCAGCATGCTAAATGAGTATTTCTTTTCTTGACTAAAGACAAAGGACCTTGGTCCCAGTCCTTGTAATAGCTCATTGATCATAAGCTACCTATTTTTCTGGTGAGTCATTAAAAGTGAAAGTGATGGATGATAATGGAATTACGTGGTTCCCAACACTGAAGAGATATCAATATCATGGCTGTGTCAGCCATCAACGAGCAAAATGCTCACTCTTCCTTTCTTGACCAGAAGGAAACTTTCACATGCTTCAGAGCCAGCACGAGTCACCTGTCCTCAGGTGGTAAGTAGACCCTAGACTGCAACTAAAGGTGTGTGTGTGTGTGTGTGTGTGTGTGTGTGTGTGTGTGTGTGTGAGAGAGAGAGAGAGAGAGAGAGAGAGAGAGAGAGAGAGAGAGGAGTTCTTTTAGAATCTCTCTAATAAATTAAGAGTTCATATGATAGCTATTTAAACTAATGACAAGCTTGACTTTTAATGAGGCTTTATAATTAATCTACTCATTTAAGGTATGTGGATTCCTGGTTTATAATTACAGCCTCTAGTTCTAGAAGGCAAAACCAATATTTACCCCTGAATGCCCCCTGGCCAAGGGCTGCCACAGACATCAGCTGGTAAATATTCATTTATACTGACAGCAAAACATTTTTCTGAGGGCTCCAAGTCTGTTGTCCCCCAGCTGTCAGCTTGGTGGTGAGTTAGAGAGAGAGCCGGAGGCTCCTAGCTGGGCCTGAGTACATGGCTGGTTGAATAAAATTAGACAGCAAAACAAGCATGGGAGGTTTTCTGTTTTTATGTTTCTCTCTATTTCTGTCTGTCATTGTCTCTGTGTATCTCTCTGTATTGTGGGGTTGTGGTCTTTCTTTGGGAAACTTTGTCTTACATTTTTATGGCAGATTTTTTTCTCTTTTCCAGTTGTTGAGTATTGTAATGTCTTTCAAGCTTCTACGAAGTGCTTAACAAGGATTATCTTTTTAAATCCTCACGAAACCCTGTGAGAACATATAGTTATTATTTCCATTAAAAAATCAGGACATGGAGGCTTAGGGAAGTTTAATAACTTGCCCAAAATTCTAATAGAGAAGCTGATATTTGAAGTAGTAATATCTGATGCTGCACCTGCACAATATGTGAGGTGTTCTTGCGAGATGGATGAGGAGATCATGGTGTGTTTTTAAAAGTCAGAGAACCATTCCTTAAAGACATAATTAAGAACATTTGGTTGCCATTTATTATATGTGTATATGTGTGTTGTGGTAAGTGTACAAATGCTTAAATCCCATAATTCATTTGCCTGAGACTACAACTTATTTCATATTAAGAGTAATATAGTGTGGGCACTGTCTGATTTCCCTCAGGGCCCATGTCCCCAGACACTGGCTTTCTCCATGCAGTAAGTAACCCTTGTTAAATGCCAATTTCTACCCAACAAATGCTGGACATTTGACATGTGCTCACACACAGTCCTGGGGTTGTCTGATTCCCATTTCCCTCCTCTGGGCATGGCAAGACCAGTGCCCCTCTGCACCACAAGCACTCACTTCAATTCTGACTGTGGGTTCAGTCACCCTGAGGGCCACCCTGAGCCCTGTCAGTGCCTCAGTGTGAACTCCCCAGTTGTCAAGTTGAAGAGAGCTAGTTGGAGAATCACTGTCCTCACTTCTTATTTTTGAGAATTCCGCGGCCAGTGCTGGCTGCCCAGCTGTGGAGCAGCAGCAGCAGCGGCATGATGTTCGCTTGAGACACTGGATGCAGCTGCTGGGGCCCCAGCTCCCTCTGTTTGTCCACGGAGCCAGGCGCTGGCCTTTCATTCTGTGACTAGCTCGCAGACCTGGGCAGGGAGGGAGCAGGCGACCTCTGGATGGTGGCGAGCCGGTGGGCCTGAGTACCCACCGGAGTGTTGCAGAGAACACTCCCTGGAGATCCCTGCTCGTGGGCGGCTCTCTGTGTTAGCATATAGCTCTGGGAGTGTGACAGAGGATACTCCCTTGGAGAGCACCACTGTGGACGGCTCTCTGTGTTTCAGTGTTCAGCTCATTTCTCTGGAGAGTGATGGACAAATGTGGTGGAAAGCTCTCTTGTTGATTGTATCAATACAGTTGGTTATATAGAGAAAAAAGGAGAGGCTGGGGCAGAAATGGGCAAAGGGGATTGGTAGTGGTCGGCAACCTGCAAATGCCTGCTTTGCATAGATCAGCCCCAAGTGACGTGACCTTATTGGATGACAGCAAAGGAACTGTCACCTTTAGACTTTATTGTCCAGGCACAGTGGGGGTGAGAACATGGGGTTCCCTGCCAGGGGCTTGGAGGTCTAGGATCAAAGGAAGGAGTTTCTGCAAAGTGCCTTCTGTGTCTTCAGGAAGTGCAGAGATAAGCAAACCTTACTCTTTATCGGGGCTTCAGCTGGTCTCTACTTCTTTTAACCCTATGCCCTCTGTGTCCCTTTTAGCAGTACCTCACATTCACTGATGTGGTTCTGAGACTAAAAACAATGGCTATAATCAACTTGTGATGCTCAGAGACATATTCTGTCAAGATTGTTGTGTCCAGAAACCCACCTGAAAGCCTGAAGGACAATGGCAAGATGTTAGGTTGATCCTGGAAACACCAACTTCAAAATGACAAAATTTTGATGTCACTGTAATTCTTTCTGGAAACATAACAAATAACGTATACATTTCAAGAAGAACAAATGAATGCAAGTAATTTTTCTAAAGGTTTATCAAAGAATTTTTTCACACAAATGCTCTCTGCAGTTGGATTTTAAATGATATTCGATAGCCAATAAGACAAACTAGTTGCCCAATTAGTCTACTTACACATTGCCTTCCAGCAGATTTGAAATGCTTTCTGCTTTCTTGAATTTTCCCCTGCATATTTAATGAGGGCTTCAGCGTATTGGTGGACAGGGTCTGGTGATAGCATTGTGATATGTTTCTTTTGCTGATTGAGAGAATCCTTTTTATCTTCATGGGAAAAGGAAGCCAAAAGACAGATAGTTGAACAAAGAAACTCAAATAGCTCCCCAAAGATATAAGATATTCTGATGATTTTCTATTTTATTACTTTCAATTTTTGACACTGACATTTTGACCTTATTCCCCAGTTCCCTTCTTTTCTCTGTCCTCTCCAACAAAACACCTTCTTCTTCCTAATTAATCTCCATCCTATTTTTTTTTACCAACAGAGTTAAATTAGGGTTACTTACATGATCATGAGACAGATATTATATACTGTGGAATGGACAACACCCCTGATAAAGATGATCCCCCATCAGCTACTCTGGAGGTGAAGGGTCTCATGAACACTCCCCCACCCATAAGAGATAACAGGCTCAATAATTCATAATTTATCCATCTTGAAGTCTGTTTTTTTAAATTATTTGCTAATTAGGACAAGGTCCCAAAAGTTGGAGTCCACAGGCCAGGTATGTCCTGCATTCTTATGGAATTTAACCCCTTCTTGCTTCCTGGACTCAAATTCTGCATCACTCCACGTCATTTGTGTTCTACTATGTCCCTGAAAAACCTCTTTTCACCTCCCCATATGGCTCCTTTCTAGCTTCATGACATCTGTAGACATTCATTCTGACTTATACCTGCAAATTTTTAATTTGATGCTAGGATACATATATGAGAGAGAACATAGAGTGTTTTTTTTCTGAGCTTGTGTTAATTATCTCACTAAATATAATCATTTCCAGCTCCACCAATTGTCCTACAAATTAAATTTTTATTTACAATTGAATAAAACTCCATTGTGCATGTGTGGCACATCTTCATGATTCATTCATCAGTTGATGGACATCTAGGATGGTTCCATTTCCTTGTTATTATGAACAGAGCAGCAACTAACATGGCAGAGCACAGACTCCTTTAGTCTTGTGTAGAGGCCTTGGCGTGTTGGTCCAGGAATTGTGTCACTCAGCCATATCTATCTATCTGTGGGGAGGGCAGAGATCAGAGAATCATTAGGGCTCGCTGACTCAAAATGACAGATAAGGGTTGAGGGAGGGAAACTTTCTCAAGAAAGTACTAGAGAAAGATGGGCGCCTGAAAGTTCTGATGTGGCTTCTGATACATGCCTGTAGGTCTCACACACTCACGCACACACACATATGCACACACATACACATACACACACATACACGTACACACATACACACACATTCACATACCACACACATACATACACACATACACATACACACATGCACACATACACATGTACACACGCACATCCACGCACACACATACACACATATACACATACACACATACACACACACACAGAGGCATATACCACATGTAATTCACTACTTCCAGTTGGGCACTTTGTCCCAGCAATGAGAAAGTAACTGTTACTCACGATAATGTTCTCTTCTTGAGTTCCCGTAATCAGTATGAAACAGCATTCTTTGTCTCTTCTGATTAATTCCCTCTAAAGTCTATTTTCTCAGATATTGGAATAGCAACATGTGAAAGCTTTATGGTTTATGGCATTTGCTTGGAATATTATTTTCCATGCCTTCACCATAAGGTATAACCTATCTTTCATAATTAGTATGGATCGTGTTTTCTAGTCTAATTTGATAGTTTGTGTCTTTTGATTGGGGAGTTGCGACTTAATATTTAGGTTTATATTATTGAAAGAAGTGTGTTCTTTCCTATTATTTTGTTGATTTTGTAGTGTTTGGTGTTTTCATAGTTCTCAATTTATTTCTTCCCTGTATCTTCTTGGATGTTTTTATCTTTCTCTTATCTCTGAAGCTTTTCTTTCTTCTTCAATTATGGCTGATATTTCTTTTTTTTTTTTTTTTTTTGGGTTTTTTTCGAAGTAGGGTCTTGCTATCTAGCCCAGGCTGACCTGGAATTCACTATGTCGTCTCAGGGTGGCCTTGAACTCACAGCAATCCTCCTACCTCTGCCTCCCGAGTGCTGGGATTAAAGGTGTGCGCCACCACGCCCGGCTTATGGCTGATATTTCTGCCAGGTATAGTTGTCTGTGTTAATAGTTCTGGTCTTTCAGGACTTGAACTAGATCATTCCAAGCTCTTCTGGCTTTTACATTGCAAAGTCAACTGTTATCTGATATTCCTGCTTTTATATGTGACTTGGTGCTTCTCTCTTAGAGTTCTTCAGATTCTTTGTCTTGTACATTCAGCCTCATAACTATTGTGATGTGTAGAGTTTCATTTTCTGGTCCTTTCTTCTTTCAGTGGAAGCATTTGCTATATTCAGGAGGGACAGACTTGTTGTAGGGTTGAAGTGTCATCTTCCTCTGTTTGGCTGGAGTTCAAGACATTCGTGTCTCTCTCCGGTCCTTCTCTTTAAGTAGAATAAAGTCTGTTACAATAGTTAATATTTTGGGAAGACCCCCTATGAAATAGTGAGTCTGTCGTAAAACAATCACCTCTTAAGTATTAATCATTTCAGGAAGTAAGGAAACATTGACTATTGCATATTTAGTATATTAATTATTGTGAGTTTGTGAGGAATGTTAAATATGGATCAAACTCTGGGTTGCTATAGAGAAACAAAAGGAGAAGAATATGAATAGAAAATACAAATAAGAGCCAAAGAGAAAAACAAATGAATGAGGATAGAGGAATTTTGGCTAAAGAGACTGAAGAAGAGAGAGCAGCCAATATAGAATAGTTCTGTCTCTCAGGAGGAACTGAGGCTCGGAGTTTCTGAAAGTAGTAACAGTCTGTGATGTTCTTTGGGCGAGGAAAAGTTAGAGGGAAAAAGGAAAGAAAAAGAAATGCTACACATCACACATAAAACTAAAACAAAGTACAAACACCTCAGCTCCACTCGCCCAGCCACACACACACATAAACAAGGAAACAATAGAGGGTCCTTGTCTCTAGAGCGAGGGCTGAACTGGTCTGCTCACATGAAGCAGGTATCAGAAACTGGAGAGAAATAGAAAGAGCTGGGTGGAGATGCAAAAGTTACAAACGGGCTGTAAATCTCTTAATTCTAAATTTCCAAACCCTCATCTGGTGCTTGCCTGTGCTCACCTAGGGACCTTCCAGCTTCAGATTTGTGCTTCTGGTAGCATCAGACACTGAGGTCTCTAGAGGGATTCCTCTGTGGCAAGGGTTCCGAGGTGTGATCAGGGTGGGCATCTGCAGACATCAAACCCAGATCTCTGTGCTCCTCCTGTATTTATTTTATTTATGCATTTATTTATGTATTTATTTATTAAGTATATATTACTTCTTGTCTAGTTTTCTGGAGTCCTTTCATTTCCCTCTTTGGGGTAGAGTCCATTCATCCTTACGTTGACTTTCCCTGACTTACAATGAGGCTGTGTTTAGTCGGTTATACTACATAACAGGTCTATTTTTTATCCTTTATTTGGACAAACTGGGGATTTTGCCTCTTTCCTATTAGCATATCCCAAGTCCACAATGTAAAGCTTAGTAAATGGCAGTTAATGTTGCCATGGCAAAGTGTTCATCTGGAATACCTGTTGGTTTCCATCCCCTGGAAACTGTCTCTCTGCATCCTCTTTCCTTGCTCACATTTAAAAAAAACAGAATCAAGTTGCACTTGCCTCCTCTCTTCCTTTCTGATATTGCCTTTAAATGACAACAACACAATACCTTTTTCTCTCCATCCATCACCTTCAAGAAATCTCAGTCACACACAATTCCTAGGAGCGTACATCTGATCTGTCTGCTGATTGTTCTCCCTCATATGGTGTTACCTATCTTCATCAAGAATCAAGAATTACCTCTATTTTCCCACTGTATACAAGCCTCGTCTAATACATAAACTTGAGATTTAAGAACACTCACAATCTCCCCTTCTCTTTGCTTCAAGTACACATTTCTTGTGATTCCTTAGATGAACCTTCTGTTCTGAAGGTGGACCATCCCATCCCTCCAAAGTCACGGTCATAAATGTAGGTGAGCTCCTTTATTTTGCATACACACCTGTGCTTCTTGGTTTATTTTACTTATCCTCTGACATTGTACTTGTCTATGGTGACAAGTTGAAAATGCAAAAATGACCCCCCACAAGTGGTTCATGCCCTAATTCTTGGGATCTTCATATATGCTATCTTGTGGAAGAATGTCTAGTTAAGAACCTTGAGATGGGGTGATTACCCTGGATTCTCTGGGTGAACTCAAGCTAATCTTACTGCCAAATGCAGGGTCAGGCTTCAAAGATGGAGGAAAGGGGCCATAAAGCAAGCAATGCTGACAGCTTCTAGAAGCTTCAGCTTGAAGTCTTCAGAAAGGACATGAGACTCCCCTTCCACCCCCCAAGTTTTTTTTAAATCATGTAGGTTAGGTCTGGGAATCAGAGTTCTAACAACTATTCTCGCCTTGTTTCTTGGTAATAGAATCTTAACCTTTTAAACTTTTTTTTTTTGAATGCAGTAGGTCCAGCTTTCTTTGCAGTTCAATGTGGTGATCTGACAGAGTTGTATAACAGGAAATGTTATGGGAAAAATTTTGGAAAGATTGTTTGAACTATATTTGTCCTCATTAGACTCAGTCTAATCTTCCTAAATGTATCGATTAGCATTCCTCAACATTTATGTCTGTCTGAAATATCAGAAAAGGACTTATTTGGAAATAAGGCCTTTGTAAATGTTATTTAAAATGAAAACATACTGGGTTAGGGTAAGCTCTAAGCTCATGACTGTTATCCTGAGGTCAGTGAAAGGCACACAGATCAAGGTGTAAAATAAGATCCTGTGATACCTCAGGCAGTGGTTAGAGTAATGCAGCCACAAGACAAGGAACTCCAAGGATTTGGGGAGCCTCTATATGCTAGGAGGGATATTATTCTCAAACTTTCTGGACTGATGACTCCTTTATTTCCAATGTCTACCCCCCAGGACCACAGGAGAGTGTGATTCTGTTGCAGCAGCTCTGTAACACTAATACACCTTTCTTTGCAATGACACACACATTCTTAAGTATTTGTTGGCTTGTCTTAAATGCTCAAATACTAGACTGTTTCACCATCATCATCATTATTACAGTAGTTATTATTACTTTTTGACATATATATACTTTTTGACAAAGAGCATTGACTTTATAAGTCTTCATACTTTCAGCTGAAATTATTTTCAGGTATAAAGTTTTTGAGTCTTCCATTGGAACATAAAACCCTTGAGGGAAAATACAGTTGCTTACCCTTTTATCTCCATTCCCATTGCTTGACATTTAACCCAGTGCTGGGCATAAGGAGACCAGCGGCATCAGAAAGCTCCCCATGGATAAGGTTCTCAGAATGACTGGAATCTGCAAAATAGCTCCAACCTTGGGGAGATTGGTAGATGGTTTCCAGGGTCAAAGACTTCTTCTGACTGACATAGAACTAGCTAAGAACAAAGCTTCAGTGTCTCTGGACACCATCCAAGTGACGAGGATGGACCCCTTGGCAGAGAATAGCCACCACACTGTTTTTATCTGTGTTTTTTTTTGGGGGGACTATTAAAGAGTGATTTCCATTAGTCTCTTTAAATAAGTGTTTTATCTACTTAGAAATCTGCTACAGTCAAAGTACAAAGAAACTCATTAAGGCATCCATGTACTGTTATTACAGCAAGAACTCAGCCTGGGGTAGCCAGCGGTTTTCTGTAAAGCAGGCATATTTTCTGTTTTTGCATTCACTGTTTGCAAACTTCCATGTCTTCTCTTGTTGGGAGACTTTGTGCCTCTAACATGCTTTTAGGCAATTCTTTCTCTAGATGTGGAGAACATGTTTATTTTTGAGATATTGGTAAATGAGTCATAGATGGTCCCGTTTTTCTCTGGAAGAGAAGGGACTTGAGTTATCAGTTTGTATTAATAGCTACAGGCACAGGTCCGAGCTACCTTAGCAGAAAGACTTCATTACTTCCTAAGGCCTGGAATCAGCTTTCACTAGCATCTGTCTTCTGCTCAATAATCAATTTCCATGTAGATTTATACATATAATTTTCAATAACCAAAGACACAATTCTGTTCATTCCTCTGACCTCATAGATACTCATAGATACACGAGTATCTGTGATAGACACTTTATCCCACCAAACAATATTTGTTCATATCTTTTCAAGTCAGGTTGGCAGGTTTAACATAAAAACATGTATTAAATATGAATTCAAGATCAAGAGTAAATCTTTTAAACATAAATATGTCCTATAGCATTTCTTGGATTATTTGAAATATCTTGGATTCATTCTATCTACCCTACCTACAAGCACGACCAGACTTCAGGTCTGCTGGCATGCAGGTTTCCACTGGGAGGGATTCAGACCCAAGTCCTGAAATGGTTGGGGGTTTATTTGATCAGAGAACCCTGTTGTCTAGGTAGGGGCATGCATCCATCGGAAAGGGTCTGTCTAGGTCTGTACATGGAATAATAATGGGAAGACAGATGACTCCACAATGATGAGAGCTAGGAAAGGGCATGATGGGAGATGAGGCACTGGGAGTGAATTTTACATGATGGGGAGAATTCGGGCAGAGTGAGTTAAGAGAAGAGTGCATTAGATGGAACTATTTCACTTATACTCGATTGTGCTTTAATATCCAATACATCAAGCCAATTGCATATGTCTTAACCTTGTCTTCAACTTGTGGAAACATTAGGGACAATTTACCTTTTCAGTGGTCATGAAGGTGACTTGTATGTAAGTTGCTCTCTTACTTATTTTTCTTGTCTTTATGACCAAATGCCTGACAAGAAGCAACTGACAACGGGAAGGGTTTGCTTTGGCTCACAGCTTCGATGACCCCAGTCCATATGGTGGGGAAAGCCTGTTAATGGGTTCCTGATACTGACCAAGAAGCAGAGAAGGAAGAATGTCTAAGCCCATGCTTTTTTATTAAGTCCAAGCCTCCAGCCCCTGTGTTCGTGTAAAAGTTTTTGGGAAGAGCCTTTCTCAGTTCTGGTTAGGCTTAGCTTAGGGTTGGAGCGGTGGACACTCAATGGTCACCAGAACTCCCCAATCCAGTGGCTCTCTTGAGTACATTGTCTTAGAATCTTCAAGGAATTGACAAGCTAAATAAAGCTTTATTCTTATAAAATAAAGCAGAAATCTCCAAAGCTGGGGGAGAGGGGACCAAGTGGGGAACCCATTTGGTGACTGGGACCCGGGGTCCTCAAACTCTCAGGGCTGTAAAGTATGCATCAGGGTAGGGTGGATTCAGCTAGTTACTTTGATTGTGCAAAGAGGACTCGTTTCATTATTCCCAAATGCATATGGGGTTCTTGATACAACTAGAAACAAGGGTGGTCAGTGGACAGAATGGTGAAACATGGGGAATCAGGGAATTCAGTCTCTGGACTCTGTTCTCTTGACTTGTCCTCAGTGATACCCTTGGTCCTGTAATCCTGACTACCTACAGAATTGGGACTAACCTACTCTTATTTCTATCAATAGTGCTGCCCACATTCAGGGTGTCTTCCCTCCTCAATTAACATTCTTGAAAAATTGCCTTCCTTTACATGCCTAGAGGTGTGTCTTCTAGGTAATTCTAAATCCAGTTGAGTTGACCATAAAGATTAATGATCTCAAGGTCATTCCTTGTCAACTTGAAGCAAACATATCACTTTAAACTGTAACATTCCACTCGTGGTCCATAAAGGCTCTTTACAGCCTCATAACTTAAAATGCATTTAGTTAACATGTAAGAGTCCTCAAAATATTAGTAGTTATAACAGGCTTTGAAAGCCCAAATTGCAGTCTTTTCTGACTCCAGGCAACCTCGGGCCTGTGAGCCCCTGTGAAATCAAAGGCAAGTTTTCATATATAAAGGTACAGAATCCCCATCACAGAGGGAGAAATGGGTATACGTAGGAAAGAATGAACCAAAGCTAGACTGAAACCCAACAGGTCAGACACCCATTTTGCATGCCCATACTTTGCATCTAGGGCTCTTGGTGGGATAGTCTGTACTCCAACCACCGAGGCTAGTCCTGTCTCTCAACTTCTGCCACCTGCAGATCATACAGCCTCTCTTTTAGACCAGTCCACTCTATTCCTGTAGCTTTCCTTAGCCGAAGTCCCACAGTCGTAGATCTGATGGATAGCATGGCCACCTAGGACCACAGCGACTCTGGCTTCTGTGTACTTTTATGACTCAACCTGGGAAAATACTTCCCTGAACAACCATTTTTCAGAAGGCTCAATCTTTTCATACACTCTCCTTTCAAATAAGTTTGCATTTTGACACCCTGGGGTCCTTGAAGGATAGGGAGCTGCCCTCAGGTTGCCTCAGTACAAAGTCCCCCTGTTCTTCGTAATGTCACTGTCTCTAACATTCACAGTTACTTTGTAAGAACTCATCCTGGCTTCAATTTAAACTGGCTCCAAGCTCCTTTCTCCACCAAACTGCACATTTAAGCGTGAAACTCTAGCCAGGCTCACACCCCTTTCCTTGCCAAACTGTACATTTTCCACAGAGTTCTGCCTCAAGTTCAGGCTTCTCTTACTGAGATGATGTCATGCTTTCTTGACCTAGGCCCAACAACTTCATCTATTACTTGTGAATTCAGCCCCTCTCAAATCTTCGGGACCTGAGCACAGTGGCGTCAGATTCTTGGCTGCAGTGTAACATGTGTGACCTCTATGTAGTTCAATAAGGGACGTTTCCTCCTTTGAAACTTCATGAGCCAAGCCTCCACTGGCACATTTTACCCACATTCCCCACCCAAATGGCCCCCTGAGCTTTATTATTGGCACCCCTGGAGTTTTTCAACTCCACACTTCCACACTCCCCCCTGCAAACCAGTTCTAAAAGCCAGTTCTAAAAACTGACACAATTTTATTACAGTAACGGTCCCACTTCTCAGGACCAATGTTCTAGATTAGTCACAGGGTCATGGCCAAATGCATGATAAGAAAGCAATTTAAGGAAGGACCAGTTTATTTTGGCTCACAGTTCAGAAAAATAAAGTCCATCTTGGTGAGAAATCCAGTCTTTCTCTTTTGTCTATTTTTATTCGTTCTGGAGCTCTGGCCTTTAGGATGGTGCTTCCCATATTCAGAGGAGGCCTTCTCTCCTTCTTTAAACCTCTCTGAAAATGGACATGGACAGAGGTGCATCTCTCAGGTGACTATAAGTCAGGAGGGCAGTGATGGTTAACCACCACAGGAGACTCATATTTTCTCCATAGTTTAACCTTTGAATGTTTGTAGTTTATTGTATGGGATATGAGTCTGAAGAGAATGCTGTTCCAGAGACTGCAGATCTTTCATTCAGTTGGAAAGATAAACATTAGCGTGAGATTGTGAATGTCCAAGATTTAAAAAGAAACCAAGTGGAGAATGAGCTCAAGGCTTCCCACGTCGTTTCTTCTCATAGCGGTTGTAGAGTGCTGGGTTGCACATGCTTGGGATGAGAGAGAGAAGCTAAGCAGGAAGAAGTTCTGAGAGGCTCAGCAGGTAAACAGAGAATTTGGCAGTCTGATGGTACCAGGGAGATGAAAACAGGAGGAGAAGGTCCGCTTAGGGAGAGAGCCAGAGAAATAAATACCCTGGGTATTCAATTAATTTCACCCCCAAAAAGTATGCTGCAGAAGAAAAAGACCAAGTTTCCTGGCATTAAAGTGGTCTGCTCATTTTCTGGCTACTACCGAGAAGAAAATCAACTCTTCCGAAGGAACCATCTAGTGCTATTACACATTTATACATAGCACACAGCATCCAGTAAAAAGTTATGAGCTGTGCCACAAAGCAGGGCCAGAATAGGAATAGCACACACACAATCCACATGGTTCAGATTACATGTAGAATTGGATAGAATGTTTATGACACATTTATCCAAAAGCTTCCCATCCATATTATGCAAATGATTTCTTTAGATTAATATGAAAAAAGAGAATTACCCCCCAAAAAGTCATTTAGAGAAAAACTTGATCAAGTATGTTACAAAACAAGATTTGTAAAGTGTTAAAAAATTACACAAAATCATCTTCAATATGGAGAGAAAAATTTAAATCAAATTATAGTGAGAAGCCTGTCCACCAGAATAAATGTGTTGGAAATTACCTTGATATCATCCCTTGTAACAAATCTGCCATTTGGTGGAGGATTTTGATGGTGGGAGATGCTATTCAGATGTGGGGATAGGAGATTTGGGAAACATCTCTGCCTGCTGTTTTACTGATTGCTCTAAAACAAAGAACATTAAAATATATGGAGTATGTAACACCAATTGTGAGCTCCATATAAAGACTCTGAGTGCTAAGGATAAGTCAATATATGTTTGTTGACCTTAATAAATGTTTGGCTAAGGATAGACTAGAATTTTGATTGTGGGGGAGTGCTGTAGTTGGATATGTAATGTTACCAAAACATCCCTGTGCTAAAGGCTTTAACATAGAGCATTTCTGGGAGACACACAAGGAGATCTTAGGTCACTGGGGTTGTGTCCTTGAGGGTAAGTATGAGACCTTAATCTTCTCTTTTCACTCATCCTGATCATGAAGTAATAGTTCACCCTGTGTGCTGGTTTGAATGTGATAGTTTGAATGCATGGCCCCATAGACTCAGGTGTTTTATCAGAAATTGAACTTGCAACTTGAACCCCTAGCAGGCAGATCCCTGCTATAGGGGGTGTGTCATGGGGGTGAGTCTTGGAGTCCAGTAAAGTGTGGTTGGGTGAGGATCCTAAATCCATGGTGTGGAGAACGCTTGGAGCTCTGGCTCTCTGTGTGATGGTGCTTCTGTGTCTGGAAGGGAGCCGCTTCTCCCTCCACTGATGGTGTGCCCTGGACTCTGTAAGCCTGGCATAAACCCTTCCCCCTATACGCTGCTTCTGGGAGGGTGCTTGTGCAGCAACGCAAAGCTGACTGCAACACCCTGGGATGTGCTGCCCCACCACAAGCTTTCTGTGTGCTGAAACTTCCGAAGCTGGGAGTGGAAGCAGACCTTTCATGCTTGTATGCTTATTCCGTGTAGCTAGACATGGCATTTGAAAGCTGACTAACTGGTAGACTGAGAATTTGTGGGAACTTTGAGATTTCTGCTGCTTCTAATTTTTCAGGAGCATAAAATGGCTCTAAAAATGTTTGAATAGTTAAGTGTCAGTACTGAGAGTTAAAGGGTGCTAGGATTGAACTGCTAGTTCAGTCTGGAATACACTCAGAGGAAGGAGTTCCATATAATCACCATGAAATTTGTACCACATGAGTCTTAGCAGTTCGACTTTCAGCACCCAATGATGGCAACAAGCAAAATGCTCCTCCACAGGATGAAGGATCTGTGAATTGTGGCAACTGCACAGCAGAATTCTATATAACAGTGAGAATGACTGAGCCATAACCCCATCAGATTTTACGAATATAGTTACTATCTACTACCCACATTGAGCTGTTGATAGGACAGACCTCTGAGGTCCCCCAAATAAGACAGGCAAAGAAACCCCAGATGTATGCACCATGTTGTACATTTGGCTCTTCATGGGTACTGAACCTGGGTCTTTAGGCTTTGCCGGTAAATACCTTACCCACTGAGCCATCTCTCCAGCCCACATATCATTTTTTTAATTGACCTGTTCACAGACAAGTGCAAGTTTGAAAGCAAATCAATGAAATGCCAATAGAAATAAAAATCAAATTCTTAAACCAAGATGATTTCATTCATGCTTGCTTTAATTGTAGCACTCGTTGACTGTTATTTATATATGGTTTGATAGATTGGATTTATGACTGACATTGCTTAGGCTAGAACTTCAAAATATAGTTTTAGGTGGAGAAATTGTTTTCTTCATTAAAATCTTGTCATAGAATCATCCATGTTTTAAATCACTTACTTATGGAACTCAAAGTAAATTTTTAGTATCAAGTTGGATTGAATATTAGACTGACCTCCTGTAGAAGTCATACTGGATAATCTCTTGGCGTGATCAATTTAATCTCATTCTGAGGTCTCCCTCAGAACTATGAAGTTAACTTTTATAGTCATTTTTTAATTCCTTAAAACAGTTTTAAGTAGGTCAACATTACAGGTTCCCTTCTCCCCCCCCCCTCATCTCTCTCCCTTCCATCCTCCCTCCTTCTTCTCATTACCTGCTTCTTCTTGGGATATGAGCTCTCCGTGTGGCACACTGTGCCCTAACTTAGTCCTCCTGAGTCATCCTCCCAACATTGCAGGTTTTAGGGATTTATTTTTATGTGCACATTGTATTCTTTAAAGTCCACCATTAGGATTCAGTATCTATACAGATTCAATCCAAATGAAATCACAGTTTTGCCCCCCTTTAGCCTTTTTGTGTGGATATTCTAACCAAATTGAATTAAAGTCAGCAAAGCAATTTACTATAGGTTTTCTTATTTGTTTTGTTTTAGTATTTGGGTTATTTTCTTAATGAAAATAACTATGTCGGAAAATATGTATGTATTTTAAGTGTTACTTAGAACAGAATCACTGGAAAGCTTGTAAAAATCTATTATGCCCATTTGATAATGCACTAAATGTGTTGTGGGTTTTTTCTATCATTTTTTCAGATTCTGGATGGCAATACACCTATTACAATAAATTCAATATGCACTACTATTTACTAAGTGTACACTTTTGACATTTTAAAGAATCCTTTAAGTTTTCTAAGTGCAATAAGTATTAAAAGATGTGATAGTGCCATGTTTTTGTACAAACAAGAGCACTGTGCACAATGAAGAAATCACACAGGTATTTCTAAGCACTACATTGTGTCTTAATGGTCTTATCAATAATAAGTTAAAACTTGTATGCATTCGATAGAAATTATCTACAGTATTTCTCTCTCTATATATATATTATGTACATACATACATACACATATGTAGACTTAGTATCTAGGACCCTGGCGGGATCAGAAGAATGCTTTGTAATGGTTACTGAGTAGATGTACAAGATAATTGCAATGCTAAGGTGAAATCTTGCACAGGAGGGGCCTGTAAAACTTGACACACCACAAAAATTTAATTGAAGAGGAATGTATGGCTTTAATATTAATTTTAGCTGCTAGTTTTCATAAGACAGAGCACTACAATATTGGAATAAAAGTCCCCAGGGCAAAGTTAGAGTAGTTTCCCAAAATCAGACATTGTAGAAAAGAGGACATAGATTCACTTCATCTCTAGTCTTGAGGAGAAGGTCTGCATTCTCAGACACAAAATGAAAGCCAACACAGAGACAAATGAAAATAGACCCACTGCTTTCACCATGCACACAGATCAACTCCAAATGGATCAAAGACCTCAATATCAACCCTGTAACCCTGAACACCCTGAAAGAAAAAATAGGAGGTACCCTACATGAGATAGGAGTAGGGAACAACTTCCTGAGCAAATCCCCAGTAGCCCAGGAAGTGCAACAGTCACTCAATCAATGGGA
>PVHP010001829.1:0-99399 GCA_004024765.1 Zapus hudsonius | reverse complement strand
AAACTGCCCCCTCACAAAATGGGGCACTGATCTCAACAAAGAATTCACAGAGGAGGAAATACATATGGCCTTTTCTCACCTGAGAAAGTGCTCAGCATCCTTAAGCATCAGGGAAACGCAAATCAAAACCACAATGAGATACCACATTTCCCCAGTCAGAATGGCAATCATAAAGAAAGCCAACAACAATCGTTGCTGGCAAGGATGCGGGAAAAAGGAACCCTCATTCACTGCTGGTGGGATTGCAAACTTGTTCCACCGCTATGGAAAGCAGTGTGGAGAGTCCTGAACAGAATGGGCATAGAGCTACCAGTGGACCCAGCTATCCTTCTTCTAGGCATCTACAAGCAAGATGTTACACCTCAATACAGAGACATTTATACAACTATGTTTATAGCAGCTCAATTCATAATAGCCAAGAATTGGAATCAACCCAAATGCCCATCCATGAAGGAATGGATAGCAAAACTGGTACATTTACATGATGGAATTTTCCTCAGCTGAAAGGAAAAATGACATATCAAAACTTAGAGAAATATGGTCTGACTTGGAGCAAATCTTACTAAGTGAACTCACAAAAGAACAGAGAGCCAAATGCCGCATATTCTCCCTCATAGGTGGTTCCTAACCAGGCTAACATTCATTACTTTTTTCATTGCCCTGACAAAATACTTGACAAAAAGCAACTAAGGGGATGATGAGTTTGTTCTGGCTCACAGTTGGAGGGTGCAGCCCATCACGATGGAGAAGGCATGGTGGTTGAACTGTCAGGCTGCTGGTCACATTGGGACTCTAATCAGGAAACAGAAAGAGATGACTTTGGCTGCTCAGTTTGCTTTCTTATTTTTCTGTCTCTTTATAATTTGGGTTTTTTTGTTGTTGTTGTTGTTGTTGTTGTTTAGGGTTTTGTTTTATTTTTCAAGGTAGGGTTTCCACGGCAGTCCATGCTGCCCTAGAGCTCACTCTGTACTCTCAGGCTGGCCTCTAACTCGTGGCTATCTTCCCACCTCTGCCTCCCAAGTGCTGGCATTAAAGGCACATGATTTTTTTTCTTTTTATATACTCTGAGACCCTAGTCCAGGGGGTTGGTGCTGCCCACATTCAAGATGGGTCTTCTTCCCACTCCAGTTTAATCTCTCTAGAAACACCCTTACACACACACACACACACACACACACACACACACACACACACACACACCTATAGGTGTGTGTCCTAAGTGACTGGAAATCCAGCTAAATTGATGATGAAGATAACCATTACTTTGGCGTGTGGGCATGGACATGTATGATCACATGATATATCAAAAAGGTTTTATTTCAGCTCTCTATACTTTTACAGTAGCATCATTAGTAATAGAAGCCATCTGGTGACTGTGTCTCAGTACAGGGTAATGAATGCTCTGCTATTATCTGTAATCCTAACAGCTACCCTGCAAGGTCATATTACACCCTACATTTTTCACAGAATCCATGTAACCTACTCAATTATCAACCATGAGCAAGTTATCAACACAGGAGAAACCTTGGGAAGACTCTAAACAGAAAAAAAAACTAAAACTAAAAATCTTTCAGACAATATAACCAGATTGAACCTTTCTGAATTCCAATTCTTATTTATCATCTAACATGCATACACATGTACATGCAAGTAATTTTAAATTAATATCTTTACTATGAATAAGTATATACATTATATGAGCAAATCTTGTGAAGGTGTCCCCGTTTCCCTCCTCTCTGTCCCCTACCCACTGGGGTCCTTCTTCGGTGTGTATACTGGATCTGTCCATAGGTTAGGGGGTATGAACTGCACCAGAGGGAGACAGGTTTTCTTTTTTTCTTACCCCTTTGTGCATCATAAAAGTAAATTTTGAAAATATATTCTTTGTAAAACTTTCAAACAAAAGGAAGCATATGGATTAAAAACATAAATTCCACCTTCAACTTCTCAAATATTTTTCTTTTCTAAAAGTACCTACTATGAATAATATTAATAAAAATTTGAAAGAAAATCAACTTCATTCTCTTTAAAGATTTATATTTCATAATATAACTATGCTAACTTTTAAAATCAGTATCCTTTGAAAAATAAAAAAAATCAGTATCCTTTGGGCTGTGTGCACCTTTTCACAATGATGAAATATTTTTCTCAACCAAGACACTTTTTTGAACATTTTAATTATTTTTAAAAACTACAGTCATGTAGTCTTGAATTCCAGAACTAGTCTACACAAAGGCAAACTATTTGTGGGATAGCTTTTTAAATATTGTAACTAATACATATGTACACACATGGATGTATGCACATGTAAAAAATCTGAATATTCTCATCTTAACACTAATATGCTTCACTGGAAAATTAGTGTATTCGTATTATATTTCTGTTTCCAATGATAGCCTGTGTTGGGCATTGCATTATGTAGAAAGAGGGTTTGTCCGTATGTTGCAAAAAGTGCATATCACAGTGATTGTTATAAGATTGACTTTTATTCACCTTCATTGAACCACACAGTCTGAGTTGTACACCAGTGCTCATGTCTAACAAGTCTTAAAATGTAGTGACCGAGAAATAAAATCTAATTCCATGACCATATCTAGTTGTCAGAATATCTGGGAAATCTAGTCTTTGATCTGGGCCACCATGAATCTAGCCAAATCTTTTCCTGCAGAGAATAATGGGGAGAATGAGAAAATTCTGATAAAGGCTTGCTTAGTAACCTTACAATTTGGTTTAGAAAGGAACCCCAATAACTCGTCAAAGTGGAGTATTTTTTTAAAAAACAAACATGATCTAGTACTTTTTAAGAAATTATCTTATTTATTTATCTTCAAGCAGAGACATACAGACACACACACACACACACAGAGAGAGAGAGAGAGAGAGAGAGAGAGAGAGAGAGAATGGGTACTCCAGGGCCTCCAGCCACTGCAAAGCAACACCAGATGCATGTGCCACTTTGTACAACTGGCTTTACATTGGTACTGGGGAATTGAACTCAGGCTTTGCAAGCAAGAACCTCAACCGCTGAGCCATCTTCCCAGCCCCTAATACTATTATAAAATGTTTTGAAAGTTAAATGACAATGCTACTTATCCAATATGGAAAATCAAGCTTTGTAAGTGTATTAGCTCTTATGACTCAGGCCAACCCTGTCATTAGAACAATTATAATAATTTATTTGGATGCATTTGTAAACAAATATTTATCGGGAAAAGTTATCTACATGCATTCTGAAAAATGTATTCAAATCAGAGGCTCAAGCTGGGATGGATGGCAGAATTCATTTATCTGCATCACAAACTTCACCCAAGTTGTCTGATTTGATAAATACTTGGGGAGAAGTGGAAGCTAGTTTACTGGTATTATTTCTAGCGCTTAGAAATTGTGTGTTTCTCATCAGCTAGGGCCCATGTAAAGCCATAGAGGAATTAGTGAAATGAACAAGAGTGCTGCTTCCACAGTGAGCCTGACAACCAGCACTAGGGTGATGGTGACGGATACTAAGGACACTCAAAACGCACCAAAGCAGAAATCCAGAAGTTGTTGAGAGTTCAACAATACAACCCATCTTATAGCCAGAAATATTTTCACATATATAATTTGAGTAATGCATAAGGTAGAATGAAAGCTGTCACTAAAAATTAGCCTGTCTTTAAAGTTAAGGAACACGTTTTATTTTCAAGAATAATATGAGGTTAAAATAAAATGAAAAATTGACACATCAGGCACTGCCTCTCATAGAGAATTACATAGTCACCTTCATTATTTGAAGGAAAGCATTTTACTGATAGTAGTTTTACTCATCAGTGTACATGGAAGGCGAATATTACGGCAAGTCCCAAGGAAAGGTAAGTGACGAGGCATGGCTCTCTGTCTGGCTGACTCCATATGATTACATACAGCTTACATCCCAGTGAGCTTTGCTTATAGGCATTTTTCTGCTTGGGATTATGATTATGCAACGTGCTACCTCAGATGACTTTTGTCCCTAGGCTCTCCCTGTCTAACAGGACAAGGATGAATTTATATCCACACTTCTACTTAGCATGACAACCTGTATGTGTGTCTCTTTTAACAGAATAAACAGGTGCATTTTCTCTCTTTAACATTGACCTTCTTGGAAAAGTGCATTCACAGATAGTGAAGGTATATACCTTTCTGGGTGGCAAATAAAGTCTTCTAAGACACACGGCAGCCAGGTTAGAATGGATGTAAACCTGTGCACAGTAAGTGTGCTGGTCTCTTTCCCTGATGGCTACTTGCATGTATCACTTCCTGCCCCATAAGCACAGCATAGACTTCTGATGTGTGGGCATTTAGCAAGGCTGAAGGCGAGTACAAAGCCACTATGTTAACACCCACTACTGAGCACACAGGCTCAAGGGTCATTGGCAGCCCCCCAAAGCCACACTTTCTGTTTGAAACAGAGCTTGCTTCTAGAAATGGAAAGAACACCATGTCCTTCCAAGAAACATGAACAAGCATGGAATCTTCTATCTCTGCTTTCTCTTATGACTTCCCTACAGTAACCAACCACACCAAAAATGGTGACATAAAAAGAGAGGAAAAGGCTGGATCACCCAAGCTCATTTCTTTTGGGTGTTCTATCCTAATAGAGGTAGAGAGTGTTGGAATATTTGTATAGTCAAGCTATGATGCGTCAATTGTGACACTTAATAGTTCTTTACAATTAAATATTCTTACATTTGCATTCAAAAATGACAGAGATAAGTAAAATTCACAGCTTAAAACCTTTTTAATTTTTAGTTTTTCTTTGCTTAGAACATATAGCACATTTTAAAAATGCATGACAAGTTGTGAGAGAGATAGAAATAAAACAGGGAAGGCTTTTATATTTTACTTTGACTCGAAACTTTCCTGCTGTTAGAACAAGTGGTCCCCTGTTTTCATTTTGCATTGAGCTGCAAAACATCTTCAGCTCATATGTGAGCCTCACGCTGTCTTCAATGCCCTTTCCAACATGATTTGGCATTGTCTCTTTTCTGTCACTGCCAAGTCTGTCTGTCCTTCTCACCCTTAGACTCTATGAGCTATCCTGTCTCCTTTAAAAAAGTTCTTTTCTGTTTGATCTGGCTCTATTCTTTGCAGCTGAGCACACTGAGTGATAATAAAAATCAAAATAATAGTTAAAACTCATGAGATTCTTGGGCTGCGTTGTAACATAGTTTCAGATGGCAAAGTAAATACTGAGAGAAAGCCTAGGGTTAAAAATCAAATAAACTACTGAGTTCACCAGCTAATATATCCAGGGCCAAGATTCAAACCCAAGTAATCTGATTCCAGCCCTGAGTGGAGCCACATTTCTATTAATGTTTGTCCTTTTAAACACTGTTCATCCCTATGGCAAAGATTTTACTAAGTTTTAAATGGGCAGAATGCCATCTAAACAAATAGCCATTGTTAGACTGCGAGACAGTAAATGTTTGAATCAAGTGTTATTGCTGAGAACATAATTCTTAGGGAAGATCCAATAAGCCATCTTTTCTGAGAACCACGTTGGTGGCAATCAAGAATATTCAATAGTTTTATGTCTCTGGGTTTTGTTAACTCTGAGTTTTATTTTCCTGATTTTGAGGTTTCTGAGTTTTATAAGAAATTATCAGCAAATGAGTACCCTGAATTATAAAGGCAGATAAAATGAGGAAGAGATTTAAGTATAAATATTCACTTTATTTCCCTGTTGAACAAGTCTAAAATGGCTTTCTTAGCAAGATATATTCTCTTTCTCTCTCTCTCTTTCCTCTGTGTGTGTGTGTGTGTGTGTGTGTGTGTGTGTGTGTGTGCAAGCATGAGATACCTACTTGAAGTTCACACAGACATCATGGAAGGATTTTTGACTACAACTGATTCTTGAGAGGTCTTCATAAGTAAATGGGGGATCATAAAAGTTGAGATCAATGGAATTTGGGAACTAACTTGGGCAATTCCTACCCATATTAAGTTTATCACTGTATCATGACTCTCATAATAAAGCATTATGTTATTTTGTGGAAAATAACATTATTCTGACTTATGGACATGTGCCGTTTCAATATCTAGATGTTTCCAAATTTTTCTAATATAAGGTCATTTTAAAAATATGTAGCTTACCTTTTGCAAAAAAAGCACATGATGCGGGCTAAACCATACAAGTTAAAACACTGCAAAACCATAAAGGTGAGAACGAATATTTCTTTGCCAGCTGAGTGGGATGGAGCCTTTATGATTTATTCTAAAATAACAAAACAATCTGGAACAATGAAACGCTTCTCTGTGCCTCATGAATATCTATGAATTCGATTCATGACAGAACAAGTCATTAGCTGTCTTTGCCAAACAGCCCAAAGGAGATGATGGATGGTTGCATGCACAACCCAACAGTCTCAAGGTACTTGAGATCCACAGTTGACGAAATGCAAAACACTGCCAGGAATGCATGCAACTCTCAAGTATTATCACAATATTTATCCTGTTGACCAGAATCACTTGAGAACTAATAATCACAAACTTCTCAAGCAAATATTCTTAATATAAATAATATTTTATTGCTTCCTTAAAAACTTATTGCCTTTAATACCTACAAGTTATATATATATATATTGATAGACTTGGTTAGCTTCAGGTGCTCAGTTCACACAGCCAGGTTACTTACTGCTTTTAAATTTTTTTCCCTCAACAGTGAATATGAGCAAGCATCGTTTTCTTTTACAATCAAGCAATGAAAATGCCTGTCTGAAAAGTAAGGGTTTTTTTTCCTTAGGTTTTACTTAGTGTCTAAAATTATACTATCATACAATTAGGTAACCATTTGTTGTTTTTTTTAAAATTTATTCTATTTATTATTATAAACTCATTTTTCAAATTTTTAGGTGCCAAGTTATTTGGAGGGAGAAGGAGTCCTGACACTTGCCTTTCTACACAAATGCATTGCCTTCATTTGGATTCACCCAAATGTAGAGCCCAAAGTGTGGAAGCAACTTTCTCTGAGGAGCAGTTTCAGAGATGATCTTGCAGAAAGGAGCAGGCAGAAGGTGCAGGGAAGAAGCCAGCAGAGGCGAGCAGGGCTGACATGCTGTGCTTCAACAGGGCAATGCTGCCAGGCCCTCTGAGCCAGCCACCCACACTCTCTTCAAAGGATAGGTGCTGGCTGTTTATCGTCCTCAGTTCATGGGCCTTACCTGGGGACAGTGGTTCTCTTGGTCTGCTCTACTCTGTATGATGCATAGGACTCCTCCACAGGAGGCTCCTATGACCTCAGAGAAAGCTCTGAGACAGAGCATGAAGACCCTCCTGGCTGGGGATGCCAGATGAACACAAAACACCAGTGAGATTAGGATTTCCAAAACCGAGCAAGACTTTTTTTTTAATTATAGGTACACAGAAGTGATACCTTAAAAGTATTCATGATGCATCTGGGAAGATGGCTCAACAGTTAAGGCACTTGCTGGCAAAGCCTACAGGCCCAGATTGGATTCCGAAGCCCCCAGCAGAAGTCAGACCCAGAAAAAAGGCACGAGTGTCTGGCATTCGTGTACAGAGGCAAGAGGCCCTGGTGTGCCCTCCCCCCACATACATGTAAATAAATAAATAAATATTCATGATTCATATGAAATTCAAATTTAACTGGGCATCCGTGAACCTCTTCTTTGTTCTGTAAATCTAGCAGCCTCCTCCTGGCACATGTCTGAGGTGGGCGCTGTGGACTGGAAGCTGGTCACTGTCATAGTCTAAATAAATAAGGGGAGGGGAAGCAGAAGCCTGCCCTAATTCCAGGGATTGTGTGTGTGTGTGTGTAAACCAGGTGCATGTATGTGCACATGCATGTGGAAGCCAGAGGACAATCTTGGGTGTCATTCCCTTGGCCCCGAGCTCACCAAGTTGGATAAGAGATCTGCCAGGATTATGGACTCACGCTACCACTCATGGCATGTTTTTATGCAGGTCCTGGGGATCAAACTCAGGTTCTCATGTTTGGGAAGCAAAGAATTTTACGACTGAGCTGTCTCCCCAGGCCTGTGAACTTATACTTATTGAGGTTTAAGACATGGTCTGGGAAATGTCAGCCACAGTAAACTCCTCTCCCAGGGGATGCCCATCCCAGTCTCCCTGGCCTGGCTTTGGGAACTCTAGAACTTGTCCTTTCTGCCAGCAGTGACCTCTTGATAGCCACTGTGGACTGGTTCCCTTGGAGACTATCAGGCTGCCTTTATCTCTGGGTGCTCTGTGCTTTCCTCTGCTGAAGGAAGACTTCTTTGGGGGGGATTGCAACTGCAGCTATCTCTTCAGAATCACTACTGAAAAAAGACTTCTTGTTGAGTTTAGAGAGAGGCAGTTGGGTCTTCCATTCATTCTCCTGAGGAGTCGCCTACAACTTTCTCTTCTTCATGTTTCCTCCTGGATGTGGGCTCCTGGGAGTTGGTGCAGTGACTGGGTATATTATTGTTTGCTTACATATTTTCTGCCCAGGGATCAGTATGGGCTTCAAACAGCTCTGGGTGCTGTCAGCACCAACCTCCTTCACTATCTTCTGGAGAACTTCTGCTGCCTCAGAGACATGAGAATGAGCACAGCCCTGTTCTTCAACAGATTCTTCCCTTACCTCCTCACCTTCCTAAAAATTTCTTCCTGGTTAAAAAAAATTACCAGAAAGGTTAGAAAACCTTTTGCTCTCCAAAGTCCTCTTCTCTGGCATTATTAACTCTAAATGAAGAGTAAATTGACTTGACCAATCACAGCATCACACATACTCACTGATAGGTCAGTATTTCCTTTACTTAATAATAGTTAACGTCCTCATCAATGATCTTTCTTACTTGATTCGCCACAGCACTAGCTCAGTCAGTTTTAGCAGAATCAGACAACAGGTTAAACATTCCTTAAATCTTCTCAAGTCTTCTTAGGCTTGCTGATACCAGTCTTGTCACAGCGTGATCATAGATGTTTCACATGTTAACAGCCAGTAGGTTTTAATTAGCCCAGGACCTCCAGAAGCAGATGTCAAGACAGAACTATCTTTGCAAAAGATTTATTTGGTGCTTGTGAGGGGAATAGAGAGAGGGATTGCAGAGTAGGCTGATGTGGGGCTGACCACAGATGAATGAGAGACAAGCAAAAGAAGCCTCTGTGTGTGTGATACTCAAGGAAAATTTTATTAACATTTGAGAGCAAACAACAGAGTAAGCAAGCTGTAAAGCTCAGCAGCTGCTGGGAGGAGGGAGATGGATAATAGGAAGAGAAAAACATTATGCCTTTTGAGTTGGGGTCCAGAAAGCAAGCAGGCTCAGTGATGAAGGTCTACACACACTTTATGGTAGTTTGAATGTATGTTCCCCATAGACTCAGTTGTTTTATTAAAACTTGTAACTTAGGTCTCCAGTCACTAGGGAGAGGGGGTCCTAGAGTCCAACTCTAAGGTGTGCTTGGGGACGCATCTGAATTCCAGACCATGGGTATGCAGAGAAGTTTAAACTCTGGGGGTCTCTGCTTAGATGTGTGGAATCAGCTTCCTCCGCCATTGATGGAACCTCCCTGGATCTGTAATCTTGAAATAAATGGCTTCCTCCCCTAAATTGTGCTTGGTTTGGATGTTCATCCCAGCATTGTAGAGCTGTCCACAACATACGTGCACCAGAGTAGGTCTTCAGAGAAACAATGAGAAAACCTAGAAGGTCAGCAAAGGCATGCTTAAGTAAAGGAAAAATGAGAGCATCTTGTACTTTGTTGCTTAATTTTAAAGTATTCAATTGGAAAGTACATATTGCATATATTCACGGTATATGATCAAATTATTTGATAAATGTATATATTACACAATGAGGACTAGAGTCAAATTATGTAACACTTCCTCAGCAACCGACATAGTTACTATCGAGCTTGGGAGATGAGAACTCATCAAAGCTGCCCTCATCAAATTTCAAGAAAACAACATGATATCATTAACTATAGTCACCAACCATATTATACACTCCATCTGCAGAGTTATTTATCTATATATTCATAAGGCTCACTGGGGAGTTCCATAGGCCACATGAGCACAGTTATTAAGTGGCCCCACCACATTAGCCTTTAGCCGTGAGCAACTGGAGTATGACCTCCATGTAGCAGAGGTGAATGACAAAGACATAGTATAGGCTCCCAGCACATCCAGATGTGTGACGGTCAATCTCATGGCCGGTTGTTGCCCACTAGCTTTTCCCAGGAGGAGTACAAAATTGCTCCTGCTAGACATATGTATTCATCAAAGGAAAGAGTATCCCATTTAGAAGCTAATTTTGAAAATACTTCAGGCTCTTACTCATGAAATTTAAGGTATGCAGAGATGTTTTAGAGGGAAATTTTGCAGCCCTTTTTGAAAATCATAAAGTGAATTAAAGGTTGTTTTAAGGCCACACCTGCTGGTAAAGTTTCTCCAAGGCTGATTGACTGAAGAGACCTTCACAATATGGAGATTTGAAATGGTGCCTATCCAGAGCCACATTATCTTGGGCTACCTTGGGGTGTTTTTTGCCCTTTAATAGCCATCACTGACCCCTTCTGTGTCTAACCTAACATCTTTCTGAGAACCACAAGAAGACTTGTGTGATGTATTAGCAGACCACTAGCTTCTTCCAACCCAAAAGATAAGAGTGTCATCAGAGAGCAACTGAAACCAATAACAAGAAATGTCTGGGCTAAAGTGAGCCTGTACCTAAAAAAAAAAAAAAAAAGAAAAAGAAAAAAGAAAAAATAAACAAATAAAGAAAGAAAGACATCAGTGCTCTGCTATAATCTGCCCACCTTCATCCCATTGATGTATCTGAAAAGTGCATTGATTTGTGACTTTTTTGTTCAGTAACTATTACAGGAATTATGACACTAGAATTATGACATTAGAACATGGGATTTGGGGCCATGTAAATCCATGTTCCTAAGGTATATGGCTATAACATATATTCCTATAAAATAAACTGCTTGCTGTGTTATGACTGTGTCTACTTTCTGAGGAAAGACCCGAAATCCCTTTTCACTGCCAAGAAACTGAAAAGAATGGCTCGTTAGAACTGAATGTTCTACTCACTTAAGTCCCATCATGGTGGTCCCATTGCTAATTCTAAAGCTAATAAATCTATTTGTCACTTAATGCTGCCTAACAATTCACCCCCAAGTTTGAGTGGCTTAAAACAATAATCACTTACTAGGTCAAATTTCTTTAGTTCAGCAATTGATGAAGGGACTCTCTGCCCTTGGAGTTTCTGGAGTACCCATTGCTCCTGTAGGCATGTAAAGTCAAGTATTCACTGTTCCTGAGTCCTGCAGCCAGGTGAAGTCAAGTAACCTCTTTGTAGGGATGTGAAGTCAGGAACCTACTGCCCCTGTAGCCATGTGCAGGTTTGGCAGAATCTGAAGAATCCCAAGGTGACTCCTCCATTGACTGGCCAGTTGGTGTTAGCTACTGGTTGAAAGCCTCAGATTCTCTGCCAGGAGCTATCTGAGAACTCTAGCTGCATAGACACTGACCTCCGGGGAGCAAGTGACTTCAAAGACAAAGTGGTAATGACTTAGATGTAGCCTCAGCAGGCACACACCATTGCTTAATATTCTTTCCTATTGGTCACATGGGTCTAGCGTAGAGGGGATGAATGCCAGGAGACAAGGATCTGTGGAAGCCAGCCTGTAGCTACTGCATATGTTAATATTTCCTGCACAATATGTTGTCCTGAAGAGCTGTTATAATGAAGGCTTTCAGAACTAGAGAACACCGTAAAGACCCATCTTTCATCAAGACAAAATTAAGCCCATGCTTTCTACCTGTACTCACAAGCAAACACAGCCTTCTCACCATGCCCTACCCTTTGAGGAAAGGTAAAAAGCAAAGGTGCAAGTGAGCCATTCACTTAGAATGCAGCCCTGAGCCCTGCTTGCCCTCATCAGGACGTTAAATACAGTTGAATGTCTTTAGAAAAGCTTTGTTTCTCCACGCACCCCCACTCCCTGTAATTTTTTTATTAAGTTGTATTAATTTTACACATTCCCTTATAGTTTTAAATCCTAAAAGTTGTATATTATCTCCCTGATCTCTAAAGATACTTTCATTTCCTCCCTTCAAGAAGGCATGAGCACAGAGTACAGAGAACCAGGGTGTGGGGACAGAGAGACAGCGCTTGAAGCAAACTCACTCAGCTGTCCTCTCCTGACAGGATAAGAACAAATCAAGCTCCTGGCGGTATCTTGAAGGATGCAACACAGGCAAGAGCATCTTGCTCTCAAGAGTGAAGTTTGTTAAATGTTAAAGCAAGGACAGGGAAACTCCTCCTCAGGAGGTCTTTAAAATAGGAAAGATTCTAATCTGTCTGGAAGAATTTAGGTGTGGTTTTTCTTTTCTTGGGGGTAAGTGAATTGGTTTATATAACTTCACAGAGTTTCCTGTATGTTTTCTGACACCCTTCCCTGACTATTTAACAAGTTACCCATTTCCACTCTCATCCTTGGCCCTCAAGGCCTCTTAGGTTCAGAGTACATGGTGACTCTATCCTCAAGCTCAGAGAGCCCCTGTTCTGGGAAAGAGGAGACCACACACACTGAGCAATGATAGGCTGCCACCTAACATCTACATATTTGGCCTGCTGTGAATTGTCTGTCATCTCATTGTTCATTTATAGAATTATTTTCAAAGTCTGGTCATTAGTCATTTTTTTAAAGTTTCTATTATTTTGTATCTTTCTTTTTCAAAAAGTATTCCCCATGCAAAATGTTGTAATTAACTTTCAGTATATGAAATAATATATGTATATTTTTAAAGCCCAACACACTGAAGGAAAAGAAAAAAAAAATCGTCTGTAATTTATGCTTGATCCAAGCCTCATCATCTTCGATGTGTGTGTTCTCATGTGAAGAAATCCAATGCTTCCAACATATTCTTTGAATGTTATGTTTTCTTCTCTAAACAAACAATGTGATGATCAATTTCAGTCTTATGCCCAGGCTGCTATACAAGTGTGTTTCCCATTAAAGCTCATCATAACTTTTCCAAATGTGTTTCTCAAACAAATCAAGATTGTTTTATCCTTACATAGTTAAATTGTCTTGATTTAATTTTGAGAAAACTGCCATACATCAGAGGTCAACAGAAATTGTAGGTGTCTCAGTATGCCACTGTTAAAACTGTTATGGCCCTATTGGAAAGTTATAATACGCATCACTTTTTGTATATAAAAATCTAGAAATTCCTTAACTCCCCTTTGCCCTGTAGAGTACCTTTCAATGGGTACATTCAGCAAGCTTCAAATTTTTCAACCAAGTCTTTTCCCCACTACTTAGCCCAATATTTTATCATGGAAGCATTTTACAATTAATACCCATGTGGACATTGCCTTTGACCATAATTCTTCCATTGAGCATTTACCACAACAGCCTATTTTAATAAACATAAAACTCTATCTCCTTATTCCCAGTCTAACCCACAGCTGCCTTAAGAATCGCTGAAAATTTCTGTACATTCCCACCACACATGGAAATTTGAACAAGTTTCATATCCTTTTATAAATGTAATTAAAAGATTAAAAATAATAGTGGCTAAAATGGATTAAAACACACTAACATTTAGGAATCCATAAATTCACAGTAAGCTTTGACACTAGCTGGCCATATTGGAGATTGGCGGTACTGATTTACCATTGCCAAATGAACCTCCACAGGAGAACACTTCCCTTTCAAACCGTTTCTCTGGGCAACCGATTCATGTGCAACAGAACTTATTCGCAGAAGAATTGCTGCCAGTAAATACCCAGAAAATGAAAGAATAGTCACCCCCTTCTCTTTAAAGCCCCTAGTTAAGGAAAGGAGGTAGATAAACATCAAAAGCTGACAAAATGTTTAGGCAAAATTATCATGGGTAATCAAGCTGATGTCTCCTGATGCCACTGGTCAATCAGTGTCATCAAGAAAGGGACAGAAGACACTGTGGAGTGATGTATTATGAATTGCACAATGCCATCTGTAAAGTGTTCTTCCATTCAAAAATTGCACTGGGGGGGGATGCTGGAGAGATGACTTAGCAGTTAAAGCATTTGTCTGCAAAGCAGAAGGACCTAAGTTCCGTTCCCCAGTGCCCACGTAAAGCCAGATGCACATGGTTCATGTGTCTGGAGTTGGTTTGCAGTGGCTGGGGGCCCTGGCACACCCATTCTCTCTGTCAGTCTCTCTCTGTGTCTGTCTGTCCGTCTCTCTCCCTCTGTCTGTCTCTCTCAGTGTCTGTCTCTCTCTCTCTCTCTCAAATAAATGAATAAAATATTGCTTTGCACTGGAATTAAGCCAAGTCTCTGTGGAGATCCAGGTCCCAGGGTCCCAGGTAACACTACAGGTAATAGAAACACAACATAAACAGTACCGTAAGGAAGCAAGCAACAAATCTTAGACGACAGGACATTTTAAAACACGAACGGACTTAATTATTTAACAACTAAAGGATATGAAATAAAGAAAAGTACTAAGTGGAAATAGATTAAATGAAAATTAAACACATCATCAAAATTCTAACTGTGGACTTTAGTTCTTGAAAGAAACAAGACAATTGTTAAAAAGATATTTTTGTGATAGTGTAAGAAATTTGAATATTAAGTAAGAATTAGATGTATTTAGCTTTATTAAAAGTAGTATTTAATAGCTTCATGATCCTGTTTGAATTTTTTTTATTTTAAATATTTTATTTATTCATTTTCAAGCAGAGAGATACAGAGAGAGAGAGAGAGAGAGAGAGAGAGAGAGCACCAGGGCCACCACCTTGTGGGTCTGGCTTATGTGGGTCCTGGAGAATTGAACCGGGGGCCTTAGGCACTGGAGGCAAGTGCCTTAACCGCTAAGCCATCTCTCCAGCCCCTGTTTGAATTTTTAAAACTACTTCATCTCTTACAGTTACATAGATAGCACAGTACTTTGTGGATGCAATGATATCATATTTGGGATTTGTTTTAAAGTACTCCAGGAAAAAATAGAGAGAGACAAATATACAAGATTAACAAAACATTATTGCCTCTACATATAAATTATATATATGAAATTTATTTATTTATTTATTAAAAGATGAAAGTATAACAGAAATGTTACCAGGATTCATGCTGATAACTAAGGTGCATGGACAGGGCTGGACAGATGGCTCAGCAGTTAAGGTGCTTGCCTGAAAAGCCTAACAATCCAGGTTTGATTCCCCAGTACCCACATAAAGCCAGATGCACTAGAGTTTGTTTGTAGCAGCTTGAGGCCCTGACGTGCCTATTCGCTCTGTCTGTCTCTCTTCTATCTATCTATCTCTGCTTGCAAATAAATAAAAATATTTTTTAAAAAAGAAAGGTACAGAGAAATTAAGAATAAAATATGCAATCTCATTCGCTTAAAAAAATCCATAGATGTGCTCCTTCAAAGTATAGTATTCCTGATACTTTATGTTATACTTTGTTAAGTTAATATATAGGAAAGTGTTAAAAATTATAGTGGGATCATATTGTTTATATGATGGGGGTTTATTCAACTGCACAATAAGGACTTAATCATTTATTTTGTAATAAATGTCACTCTAATAAGGACTTACATGATAAATAGTAAAATAACTTCATTTTAAGAATGAGAAAAATGTTTTCAATAGAAGAACGTGTTTTTTTTTCCAGGTAGGTTTCACTCTAACCCAGGCTGACCAGGAATTCACTATGTAGTCTCAGGCTGGCCTTGAACTCATGGCAATCCTCCTCCTACCTCAGCCTCCCGAGTGCTGGGATAATCTAATTTGAATTACCAGGAACACATTTAATCTCGATTATAAATTTGGTTGGATTGAAAATCATGTAGGGCATTATTAAGGTAGACTTTTGCATATGTCTGAGATGGCACTTTGATAGAGAATTAACTGAGGAGGGAAGACCTTCTTTTAACCTAAGTTAATTTAGTGGGTTAAATGCAAAATGTCTGCTATATACTCACATGTTCCAATACTTAGTTCTCAGGTGGTGGTGTTATTCTGTAAGGTTATAGAACCTTCAGTGAGTAATGTTTGGCTGTAGGAAGTGTGCCACTGGGTGGATGGGGCAGACCTTGAGGTGTTATAGTCCAGCCACACTTGTAGCTCTCTCTCTCTCTCTCTCTCTCTCTCTCTCTCTCTCTCTCTCTCTCTCTCTCTCTCTCTCTCTCTCCTCCCTGCTGATGTGACATTGTGATGCTGTTTCCCTGCTCCTATCATGTTTTCCCCACCACGATGAACTCTACACTCTGGAACTGTAAGCCAAAATAAATTCTTCTCTGCCATACGTTGCTTCTGGTTGGGTAGTTTGACCCAGAAACTAGAGAGTAACCGATACAAATGTCCTGATATGGGAGCACTATGTGCAGGGGCTGGAATTCTGGGCAAAAAAAAAAGTGCAGGAGGAGAAAGCCCAGCTGAGCAGCAGAAGTTCCTTCTTCCTGCCTTCTGATCCACACAGATGCTGTCCCAGCTCTGAGCTCCTCTGTTGCTCTGACTTCCCATTTCCCACCATGGTGGGCTCTGTGACAAACCTTTCCTCCCTTAAGTTGCTTAAGAGAAGTAACTAATATGAAAAATTTTAAAGGGGGCTGGAAAGATTGCTCAGTGGTTAAGGCACTTGCCTGCAAAGCCTAATGACCTGGGTTTGATTCCCCAGTACCCACATAAAACCAGATGCACAAAGTGGCACATGCATCTTGAGTTCATTTGCAGAGGCTGGAGACCCATTTTTATCCATTCACTGTCTCTCTTTTATCATCTCTCTCTGCTTGCAAATAAGTAGATAAAAATTCGAAGATAAAAGGAACTGTCTTGTTTGTTTTTAAAATATATAAGCCTCTGATAGTGAAAATGACTTTCATGTGCTTCCCATCTCCAGACATCCTAAGCTATTCCCCACTTTTCTACTGCAGCCTGCTCCCAAACATCAAGGTGAGCATCTCCATTTCATTGGGGGAGGAAAGGCCAGGGGCTGGAGAGAAGACTCAGCCAGTAAGAGCACCTTCTGTGCAAGCATAAGACCATCTGAATCCTATTTTCCAGCACCCACATAAACATCTGGGTGTGGCCATGCACATCTGTAACCCCAGTCCTGTGGGTAGTAAAGACCAGAGAGTTGCTGGAACTCCCAAAAATGGCAAGCTCTGGAATCAGTGAGACTCTGACCAAACAGATGAGAGATGGAGGGGAATACTATACTCTGCTCTCACCTACACACCCATGCATCTGCATCTACACTATACACACACATCACACCTCACATACACAATAATAGAATAGCAGGCCAAATCAGAAAAGCCAAAACTCGTGAGCCATCAAAATGAATGTTAGCATTACCCCCAAGCTCCACAGCCCACAGCAGTGCCATGTGTCCACTGACAAGCAGTAGAGAACGAGGTGTCAAGGACCTACCTCATGACCAGACAGATTTTTCTGCTTTCAGCTGGAGCAGACAGAACAAGAAGCTGGTCTATTGGATCCAGAGCAAGGAAGGAGCCAAAAGAATGAAATTCTCAATTGGAATGTTCAGACTTCAGGCTCTGGTAGCATTCAGCCACCTGGCCAGCCTCTTTAGAGAGACATGTGGGTGGGAGCTTTCTCTAAATATGAGAGTTGGGTGACTCATTTCTTGGGGTCCTAAGCCAAGCATCCCTACATAAGTCATTGCAAGGAGTCTGAAAGAAACGTGATAGCAGCTGCACACTTTGCAGGAAGTCTTGCAGAGAAATGAAATCCAAGTGTTTAGGAAAAGTTCCTGATAGAGACAAGAGTCTGCAATTGGAGAATAGACACAGAGGTGAGAGTGTATGACATGATGACGGGGCCAGCCTGAGGGCAGCCCAATGCGTTTGACCATGGCAATCAGTATATGAAATTTGGAATCACTATAGCTATTGGTTTTCAAAGTAGGATCTCACTTTAGTTCAGGCTGATATGGAACTGACTCTGTAGTCCCAAACTGGCCTTGAACTCACAGCAATCCTCCTACCTCTGCCTCCTGGGTGCTGGGATTAAAGGCGTACACCACCATGCCCAGCTATAGCTATTTTGTGATAAATAAAAGTAATCTCTAAAAAAAAAAGTCCATTTATACAGAATGAGTTCCAGGTCAGCCTGGGCCAAAGTAAGACCCTGCCTCAAATGGAACAAAAGCCAACTTAGAATATTGTAGCATTTCCAGCTAGCAGAAATTCAGAGGTCTGAGTCTGATTGTATGCAGCCCAGCAGTGTCCTGCATTAACAAGTGAACTTCATATTAATGGAGGCAAAGCATTTCTCTATTGATTAAACAAGCATATCTTGGTATCCTGATATTGTAATCACAGCTGATGTCTGCTAGTGACAGTGCACGTGACGAGAGAGAGAGAGAGAGAGAGAGAGAGAGAGAGAGAGAGAGAGAGAGAGAGGGATTTCTATTCCATATGTTCCACATTACTAGAAGCAGCAATGAGGATAGTTCATGGTTGAACTTAGATGTGAACCCATAACTGGGATAAAGCCAGAGCCAGGTGATAAAAGTCTCCCTTGGTTCCTCATATGTGGAACTCCAGAGCTCCGGAGTCATTTCACCTATTAGATGAAGCTTCTTAAATCTTCATAGTTAATGCAAAACATGAAATTATTTATCATAGCTATGCAATTTAGGTGTGATTCATATACATGTAACAAAACCAAGTAAATAAAGACAGTACAAATGAGAGTATTATATGAAAAAATGAAGAAAAAGAAAGATAACTGAAGGATAAGAAAAATAGGAGCTACGAAAACTAGAACCTCTTAGCAAAGAAACTGTCAAATTTACCAACTCAATATGACCTCGTTAAATTTTCTTGTCCAGGGACTCTATAATAGAACATTTCCGAACTTCTACAGAAAACAGAAGACTTCCAGGAGTTTGTGTCAGAGAACAGCACAATGTTGGTAGAAATTGAGTTTATCATGGTCCACACCAAGAAAAACAGCCAGCCTTGGAGGAGCACATGCTATGTTTTGAGTCATCACTGTAAATGACAAAGATCGGAAATAAGGGATTTTCTTCACCCAAAAGACATCCTAGTTACTAAAAGCTAAGGTAAAATATATATATAACTAAAGTCAACAAAAGGAAATTGAAAAGGAATGTATTAATTACACCAAGGGTAGGATGCATGACATTTTCACCACATAGTATTACAATAGGTAGGTGGATTTGCTAATTCTACAATCTGACTTAGAAACTACAGAAAAGATTATATCAAATAATGCCATATAAAGGTCTCAGTTGACTTCCTTTGCTTGAATGGCATTCATATGTTAGTGACAGCATTCTAGAAGTTACTCAGTGAAAGCAGGAATGCAGTGAAAGGGTTTTCCAACCACCTACATCCAACATGAGCTAAATAACCCAATACATTCCTTTCAGTAAATGCACTTTTTTATAGCATCCATTCTAGTTACTGTTAGAAACTGCAAACAGTGTTACAGCATTTACAAAATTTACAAAATGCCAGCTGTACTTCAAGCTTTTGGCAGTTGGCCAATAATTTTAGTGTAATTTTTGTAAAGAGAGAAAGCGCACTAAAACAATTCCAAAAGGGATCATTTTATTTTCCTATGAGTTCTCAATCTGGTGAGTGATCATAACAGATGAAAGGGCTGGGCAAGTAGTCCACCAAAAGTCGGGATCAGTATAGGCAAGATGTACTCCAAAGAAGTGACATATAAATGTGACAATAATACACATTCCCAGAAGACACTGTTACCACATCACACGAACTAGGCATACTTCTGATATAATGTACAAGAAATCTAAAGCACAACAGCTTAAATCAAAAGGGAAGATGGTTAGAATAGCCAAATGACTATAAAAGCAGGTGTGGAGCTAGCTAAACCCAAGGACTCCAACCACCAGTCTGGGTATTAGTTTGATTTCCTTTGTTAATGATTCACTATGAAGAAAGAGCATCTGGGCTCATATACTAGTAACTTTATGAAAAAATCCTAGGTAAGTATTCTTATAGGTCTAGTTTGAAAGGTCAACCAAAATCTCTGGCTAGATTACAAGGTCAAGTATGGATTTCCACCTTTAAACCAAAAATTGCAGCATGGGAGCAAGGAGGTAATACAGATCCTGTTATCATCTTCTTTAACCAAAACCTCTCATTACATTGATAAGACAAAAAAAACTCAGTAATACCTGTAGGAGAAATTCTACTTAGCATTAGAGAAAATATAGAAACAGTCTTACAAAAAAATCAGGCTATGAGTTATAAGGACACCCTATAGAATGAGAGGGAATATTTGCAAATCATACATAAAAGCCCAGGATTCAGAACATCTGAAGAGTACTTTAACTCAACAACTAGAATACGAAAAAAAAATTCAAACTAGGCATTCATATTCTAGAACAAATATATGTCACCTGCTTATGTACTTACTGACTTCAATTTTTATTGAATTAACCAACCTAAGTAATACTGGGGTAATTGGGAGCAATTCTTCCAACTTACCATGGACAGCTGGCTTTTCTGTTCTCTGTTTTCTTCCCTTGTTGCTTGTATCCATTAAACTCTTTCTAGCATTGAAAGAAGCCCTGATCCAATGAGTGATAGCAGAAAGGAGGATTTAAGAAAAAAACAGAAAGCTGATGCTCAGGGATGATTAGAGCCAGGGATTGTAATTCTGCAACACTCTCTCTCTCTCTCTCTCTCTCTCTCTCTCTCTCTCTCTCTCTCTCTCTCTCTCTCTCTCTCTCTCTCTCTCTCTCTCTCTCTCTCCTCTTTCGTCTTTGTAGAGTTCCCAGTCTGTCTCTCTGAGTCAGTATCCTATCAGCACCTTCCCAGTCCAGAAACATGACATGTGGAAGCACCCAGTTCATATCACTGTCTGATTTAATTGTCTCTTCTCCTCCAGGAAGGGGTCCTATGCCAAAGTCAGCTGAATGAATATATGACACATGACACTGGATAGGTGAGATCAGTACCTTCCATCTTGCTTTGCAGTTCAGAGGAGAGGACACTGCAGCTTTCTAGCTCAGGGGCTGGGCCACAGAACCCAGTGAGCAACCAGAGGGACCCACCAGGTACTTGGGAGGTAGTACCAAGAGTGAGGTGGCCCCTTGGTCTACAGGAGGATATGATTGGACTGTGTGAATAATTCAGCACCTTGACAGAGACTGAAACCTGCTATTCATAGAGAAACTGGAACTGCCTTTGGTGTGTTGGATCAGGAGGCTCAATTGGCTTAGGGAACTGATCTGTAGAGGGGGGACTTGCAATTAGGTCAGTGGAGTCCTTCTCTGTGCCAGGTATCAAGGTAGCACTTATAATTTTAGTTTTGATGCTATATAATTTCAGCCTAAGGGAAAGACTGCTCCTTTTCCTTAATTCCAAATGTTTAAAAAATATTTTGAGGAGGCTGGAGAGATGGCTCAGCAGTTAAAGGCACTAGCTTGCAAAGCCTAATGGCCCAGGCTCAATTTCCTACTAGCCACATAAGGCCAGATGCTCAAGTGACACATGCATTTGGAAATCCTGGGCAGTGGCAAGAGGTCATGGTGTATCAACTCTCTCTCTCCCTCTCTCTCTCTCTCTCTCATCAAATAAATAATAATTAAATTAATATTTTTTAATTTCCTTGGAGAGAGAGAGAGAGAGAGAGAGAGAGAGAGAGAGAGAGAGAGAGAGAGAATGGGCCTGCCAGGACCTACCGCCACCACAAAGGAACTTCAGGTTCATATGCCATTCTATGCATCTGGCCCTACAGGATACTGGGGAATTGAACCCAAGCCATCTATCGGGTTTTGCAAGGAAATTACTTTAACCACTGAGATATCTCTCTGGTCTTTAATTCCTATTTGATAACACTATAGGGGGATGCTGTTCTTCTTAGGCTGGCTGAGATAATATGGTCACCCTTAAATATCAAGTCAGGAGTGTGGAGTTGTGACTATCAGGTTCACAAGACACAGGATTGTCAATAAAGAAGTGATCCCCCCACCAAACACAACTTCCTCTTGGTCACAAAGCAAAGTCAGGGGCTAGGGAGACACCCCAGTGGATGGAGCACTTGCTATGCAGTGTGAACTAAAGTTCAGGTCCCAGCACAGGGCCGTGAGATGCTCATGGGCTAGCTATCCTGGTGAATGCAGAGTAAGGACTGAAGTTCAAGTGCCCAGGGTGGAAGACTCCATAGACCATGTGATGGCAAACAAGGAAGGCAAGGGCTGTGGTGCATGGAGCTTCACAAACACATGCACACATCAATTATTTTTAAAGTAAACAAGCCCTGATCATAATTGCGCGTGTGTGTGTGTGTGTGTGTGTGTGTGTGTGTGTGTGTGTGTGTGTCCTCTGCTCTTTTCCTTCCTCTCCCTCTCAGTTGTTTGCTTCTTTTTATTCTCTTTGCTTCTCCTCTCCCTTCTTTGGTCTCTGTTCTCCAATTTTCATCTTTTTTCTCCCTCCTCTATGTCTCTTCCTTTTACTACTTGCTTGTTCTCTTTCAATCAGTCTCTCTTTGTGATAGTTTGAATAAATGTCCCCCAATAGAATTTATTATAATTGTGTTTATTAAATTGTTAATTGTCTCCTGGTTTCTGGCTGGAGGAAGTGTCACTTTGGCCTGACCTCCTGGGGTCATGACACCATTTCTAAATTGGATACAAAATTCTAGGGATACATATGCAAAACAGCAGCCAGAACCCCAGGTCTGCATTTTGTGAATTACAGTGTTACAGTGTGCTTGCTTGCTTGCTTACTTCTGTAGGTGCTGTCTTTGTCTCTGCTTGGATCTGTAAAAGGGGGCCAGCCTTTTTTCCTTAACTTTCCCTAGGTCTGTTACTTCAATAATAAATACTTTCCTCCCCAAAATTGTGCCTGGTTTGGAGATTCATCCCGGCAACATGTGGCTGACTACGACACTCTTAATCTTTCCACACATGCCTATAAAAACCATCAATAGTAATCCATATAAACAGTGAGGTTTTGGTGGTCTTCAACTCAATCTCTACTTCTTACTGAATTATTCGTAGCAGTAGGTGAAGTGTAAGCACCGGGGCAGAGCCTACATTAGTTGTTAGTCTACCATTCTACCCAAATTTATGGAAAATTTCCAACTTTCTTGGCAAACTTACCCTTATCATAAAAACAGATTTTCTGTGTAACAACCATAGATGAATACATAAACCAAAATTTCCTAAAACTAAAGAAGTCTTAAACATGCAATGCAAAAATCTTCCCATGCCATTGAAATTTTTGTGAAAAATCACTTCTTTTGAACTACTTTCCATTTTGTAGTGCTTCTAACTGAAATGATATTGAACTTTACTCTTGTATTCTCTTTGTGTGGAGAATTGGTAATGAAAGCATCATTAACAAGAACCTATTGGCTGAACAAAGTTGCACAGAGAGCACACAGCTGATGTGCTCACTAAGACACTGAGATTTTGTGGGAAGGCAACTGAAACACTTTAAGCTCTAAGCAAATAATAGTAACAGCTTCAATGATCCATTTCATGGCTAGTCAATACCAAATAGAACAAATACAATTAAGTCCATTTAAGGCTGTGCATACTTAGGCTATTTGCTCTCTAACTTACATTCTTTGGAGAGTCTCTTATTCATATCCCCAGACCCTCATAGAGTTGTGGTCTATGGTACAAATTCAAATAATTTTCCTGCCTTCTTCACTAAATGAATGAAAAAAAATTGAAGAGAGCCAAATTATTTAAAATAGCTCCCTCATGCAGTGAAAAAAAACATTTTGAACACTCCTGGTCTGGCCATACATGGAACTTGGCTTCTGGAAACTGCCTTTTAAATCCTTTCCTGCCACCTTAGAAGTAGATAAGAGCCACAAAGAATCTTTGGTCAAGGGCTGGAGAGATGGCTCAGCTGTTAAGGCACTTGCCTCCAGTGCCTATGGCTCCTGGTTCAATTCCCCAGTACCCACATAAGCCAGACCCACAAGGTGGTGGCCCTGTTGTTCGCTCTCTCTCTCTCTCTCTCTCTCTCTCTCTCTCTCTCTCTCTCTCTCTCTCTCTCTCTCTCTCTCTTTCTGTATCTCTCTGCTTGAAAATGAATAAATAAAATATTTAAAATATTACAAAAAAGAATCTTTGGTCAAGACTTCTGAATGCCACCATTAACAGAGATCATCTCTCAAACTATGTCAGGCTAATTAGGAAAATTGTTTCTGGACTGAATCTTCTTTCTGAAACTTTAAAATGATGAAAGTATAGAGAAAAAGATCCCAATATCCTCAAATGCATCAATTAGAAAGGATTTTAGGAAAACCTACATGTGCCGATAAACAAAACCATAGGTGATAAATAATGTCTTAAATTTGACATAACGATCATGCTTTACTCTGCCTCTTTGTTGTATTATCTTGATAATAGTATAGATTCTATAAAATAAAAATATTTCTTTAAGGTCAATACTGAATTTAGGGTTTTCGGGCAGTATAATTGGCCTTGCATCCTTTGCCATGCTAAATGCCAACACTTCCTAGGCTCCTTACATGCACACTGGCATGGTGGGCCAGAAGAGAGCAGTCCTCCTTTCCTCCCTAGCTGCCTGTGGATAGCTGCCATTGAGAACGGCACAGTGTCTGGACAAGGAAGTTCATGGCCAATTGACCATTTCAGATGAAGTGAATTATCATCAATGTCTTTCACCCTGGGAGGCCAATAGCACTGAAGAGAGATGCTTAAGTGAAAACTAGCCCAAATGCCCAAGACTACACCAGTGGTCATCTTTGGTTTCAGGAGCAGTTCTGGCATCTACACAGCCAAGCATCACCCTGGCCAGATGCTGAGGATGTTGCAGGGTCCAAAGAAGTCAAGGTTTAGCATCAAATCTTCCCTCCTAACACCCGTTGGATTGGGGACAGGGAGGAGGAAAATGGGGATACCCGCAAAATATTTGCTCATACAATGTATCTAATTTTGGATAATAAAGATATCAATTTAAAAAATAAAACTATATATTTAATGACAAAAAAAAATCTTCCCTCATTTAGATTGGCTTTTAGCTGAACTGGGAATGGTAACTTTGCTAAGAGAACTTAATGAATACTACACGTAGGCACTATTCTTCCAGAACCTCAATAATAAAGTCTGAGATGGGTTAGAGAGAGACTATTGTTTCACCATCAGCTCAGAGCCCACCAACACCCTGATGCCTCAGAAATGCAAAATGTAGTTTCACTTGATAGTCATATAAAAGATATCAGGTGACATCATAATCAGGTGCTATCATAGTCAAATGACATCATAAGCAGATGATATGATAATCAGGTGATATCATAAAGAGATGCAGTCATAATCAGGTGACCTCATAAGCAGCTATATCTCTTTATACATAAGATATAAAATATGCATTCATTGAAGCTCTTGCTCTGTTCATTCTTCTCTTACTCTGCCCAGCTGAAATAGATGATGTTAATGATCATTTTTTTCCTAATAAATATTTTAACTCACTTGAAAAGTAACATCTAGACTGATTTTGAAATTATTCAAGATAAAATTAGAGCATTTATAATTCTATCGATTAAATAATCATCTTCACATGCAGAGTTTTCCCTCATATCTTTTTTACTGCAAAATTGTTTCTGAAGCATCAACATCTTTCATTGTGAACATCTCAAAAATATTTTGCTCTATAGTCAATACATACATACAGTGTAGGATAGTGTAAACAATAAAACTCTTTAACTTCTAACTTCTTCATTGTACTGTTGAAGAAACTTGAGACCAGTGACATTAAGTGACTTGAAATTGGCCAACAAGTAGTTAATGTCAGAGCTGAGGCTAAGCCCCGCATGCCCTGACTTGGTGCACAAGGCTCTTTCTTCTTATCCAAACCCACATGCATGATATGAGAGTGCTTTCAAACTGGGGTATGCACACCCCTGCAGGCAATGGCAGCTTGCCAGGGAGGTGAAGCCACGGGATAAACACAGGGTGTCTTGCTTCAGTGTAAATATTACTCAAAGATTTGAGGAGAGTTTGGGCCACTTTATTTTTATATTAAAACAAGATTGATTATAAAGGCAAATACACATTTTACATGAATTTTTAAGATATCAAGCTGGGTTCCTCAGGCCATATTCCCACCCCATAGAGATAAAAGCTGTTTACTCTGCTAAGGAGACTTCTTGGTTTAAAAAAAATTATTCTACAAATATGAGAATGTCTGCAAAAGAGTTAGTTCTGTCTAAAATATGCCTTCATTTTCCTCCCATAGCTGCTATCCCAGAGTAAAATTTGCTTTATTTTAGCTTTTATGATCATTAAGTTTTCTCAAAGAGGAATGACAATAAATGAGTTCCTGTTATAAAATTTATTATTCTCTTACTCTGTAAAAGGTAAAAATATTTAAAATATAATATAAAATCTATTTAGTTAATAAATTGTGTAAGATGTTAGTAAACCTATTTTGGAGATGGTTCTAAAACATTACATTTGTGTAATGTACAAGCTGGAACAAGCACTCTACTTTTCCATTTTCCCATGTATCAAATTGACAAATAATATCTGAAATACTATAATATAATATATATTGACATCAAAATATGGAAGACAGGGGCTGGAGAGATGGCTCAGAGGTTAAGGCACTTACTTGCATGCAAAGCCTAAGAATCCAGGGTTTGATTCCCCAGTACCTGTGTAAATCCAGATGCATAAAGTGATGCATGCATCTGGAGTCCATTTTCAGTGGCTAGAATCCCTGGTGCACTCATATTCTCTCTCTCTCTCTCTCTCTCTCTCTCTCTCTCCTCTTTCTCTCCCTCTATCTCTCTCTTTTCTCTGTCTCTCTCTGTATGCAAATCAATAAAATATGTTTTTAAAAAATGGAAGACAAAAGCCAGGCATGGTGGTACGAACCTTTAATCCCAGCACTCGGCAGACAGAGGCAAGATTTGAGGCCACCCTGAGACTACAGAGTTAGGGGTCAGCCTGGGCTAAAATGGGATCCTGCCTTGAAAGATAGATAGATAGATAGATAGATAGATAGATAGATAGATAGATAGATAGATAGATAGATAGATAGAGGAAAACAAGAAGCCAGTCAATTATTTTATACATTTCACAATAGGTAATCTTTTCTTTTTTTATTTTTGGGAGAATAACCAATTAAACTCCAGAATTCTCAGATGATCATTCCTTCCAGACAACTTGAAAGACTGTTTACCGTCATCCCAGCTCCAAATGCTTTGTAGAATTCCTGAACCATTGTGCACCTGATCTCTCCACCAGGACATTCTTGGATGTTTTATTCCAATACTGTTTTTATTTTTTTTAATCCTAGAAGACTAACCCATTTTTTAAAACTACATTTGGTTCCTAAATTTCAGGCTCAAATTCAGTTCAGTCATGAATGAACTGCGGTGCATAAATCCTGACATAAGATGAGATGTCACAAACAGAATCCTTCCTCCCACGTGACCCAAGAGAGAGGGAGGATGCCACAAGGGCTCTTGGTTGTCCACCGGAACAAGATGGTAAGACCCTATTGCTGAGGACTCCACACGCTTGGGCTGTAGCTCGCTGAGAAATCAAGCTGGAGCTGAGCTGGAAGCCTCCTCCCTGCTTATTAGCTGTCAGAATGCTGGAAAGAGCTATATTGCAGGCAGCCTTTTGGGAAAGAGAAGTCACAAAAGGTGTTTTAAAAAAGTGGACCCTGCAAGCCTTACGTCAGGGCAGCCAGGCCAAGTGGTGCAATAGTGTGGCATGTCTGTTATGGGGGAAACCAACTCTGATGGACTGGAGGCCCACTCCATGGCAGGGAATGCATGCCTGGTGCCTATGGCTGGGGAGGTTATAAGCCCTAGGGGAGTAACAACTATTGTTGTCTGGCTAAACGCACACATTCTGCCCACTAAGCTGCCCTCTAAACAGTAATGTTTATGTTCATATATGAATGATACTCTGATTTTTAGTTAGAGAAGCTTTTCTTTTCAGGTGGTGGTGACCACTGGAGTGATGCATAAGTCACCATACTGCTGAGAAGAGGTGACAGTGAAGTGTTCAGCACTAAGGGAGACACTTCCATCACACCCTCCAAGGCTCAGGGACCATTGCAAAAGAAGTGATGAAAAGACTGTAAGAGCCAAAGGAAGGGAAGGACTGCTTCTAATGCCATCATGCAGTTACAAAGTGGCCTTGATATTCATGACTTCACAGAGGCTGATGCTACAAGATCTGCATAATAGGAGGGGAACAAAGGAAGGCATCAAAGTGTAATAGTGACTGGTTAGAAAGAAGGGATTCAGTGGAGAGGTGTGGGAAGAAGAGAGGGTGGTGAGAGGTATATTGTCTATATTTGTGGAAGTTGTTAATAAATAGTTTAAAAAAGAAAAAGAAATACAAGAAATATGAAAAGCAGAGAGACAGAGGGGGGAACCCATATTTTGAATAAGGTTATAGTTTTGCTGCAAGTTCCAGTACAGCTAAGGAACACATCAATCGCGAGTCAAGGAACATGATAGAGGAGAGAGCAGAAAGGATGCAGAGGAGGAACGCTATTCAATGCTGTCTTCCAGACATCACATGGCCATCCCATTCATGACCTCACAAGACTTGTAGATTGTAGAATAATGGGTAGTGAAGAAGGGGTTAAGATATCAAAATAGAAGGAAAGACTAGGTGGAAAGAAGTTTAGTGGGAGCAGGGGAGAAGGGACAAGAGAAGGTAATGGGAAGGAATTATCAAAATTAATAATATACATGTATAAAATTATTAATTTTTTAAATGTTAAACGCAAAATTATTGCCAAATAATTTTTCAATGTTTTCTTTTTTTAATTTGTGCGTGTGTGCATGTGTGTGTGTGTGTGTGTGTGTAATGTAGTGTATGTACATGTATGTGCCCTTGCAGGACCCTGCTTGCCTGCTGAGGCCGGAGAGGAAAGTAAACAGTTCCATCACCCTTCCATCTGATCTGGCTTTGAGCCAGGGTCAGTCTCTTTCTCCCCCTCTCCTTTTAAAATTTAAAAAAAAAAACATTTTTACCCATTTGCAAGCAGAGAGATAGACAGATTTAGAAAGAGAGAGAGAGGGAGAGAGAGAGAAAAAACAGGCATGCCAGGGCCTATAGCCTGTGCAAACAAATTCCAATACATTTGTCACTTAGTGCATCTGGCTTTACATGGGTACTGGGGAATCAAACCCAGGTTGTTAGGCTTCGCAGGTAAGCACCTTAACCACTGAGTTAACTCTCCAGTCCCTTCAATCCATGTTTTCTGCAGGACAGAAGGACTGTGTACTTGCCATTGACCGATAAAATCAGTTAGAAAGTTCCATTTTTCTGTGTATTTGGAATCATGGAGAGACTCACTTCATCCCAGATCTGGCTCTACCTTGAGGCAAGAGAGCCATTGACCTTGATGTAAGATGTGATGGGGCACCAAAAATTCAGCATTAAAATAAACATCTTAATAATGTATTTTTAATCGACATTCTTGAAAAAATCCAATGGACAAAAAAAACATCGAATTTTATATAAAGACAGGATCTCTTGTTTGAAATTTTATTTTTATTAGTTAATTAATATTTTTGCCATTTCGTTCAAGCTCCATGGTGATTGGGAGGAAACTGCTTCACGCCTACATTCTACAAGCTTCAAAGACATTCCTAATTTCCAGACACCTCAACTTTCTGCTACCCCTAAACCAACTCGGAGGGCTGGTGCTCAGGTGGTGGTCCTTGGCTTCGCTGGCCATCCCCCTGCCAGACGCGGAGGATGTTACAGGGTCAGGCACCAAACGTCACAAAAGTCAAGGTAAGGAAGTCATCACATCTCCCCTCATTTGGATTGGCTTTCAGTTGACGGGGAATGACGTGACTCTCACGGAACAATGAGCCCCTGCCCAAGCCAAGCGGATTATCCGCGCTGTTGGCCACCCTCATTTTCCTGATGGCCAGGAACCCCAGCCTCTTTGCGCACAGTGGCAACACCAGCGTACAGAAGGCTTTGGAAACTGCCCTAGAGAGCAGTCGCAGGGTAAGGGGGTCTCCCTCCCCAGAATGCCAACCCCTGGGGTTGGGGGGAAGGGCTCTGACTCAATTCCCTGTCCCCCCCCCCAGAGGCTCCCTCTGGTGTCCTTGTCCTTGTAGGAGTGGCCCTCTCTCCTTGGGGTCTGCAGACCCATTCTACAATCTCTGATGAGGTCCGCCTTCATTCCCTTCGGCAGTTTTCTGGTGGACGCTAGCTTGCACGTCTGTGCTCCACCAGGACCAAAAAGCTCAGCATTTCTCAGCTGGCTCCATCGTCCTTCTGGTCCCCTTTCTCATTGCGTTATCCTATCATCATCGCCATCAGCACCTGTCACTTTCCCCAGACCCTTGACTCCGCCTCCAGCTACTGGCCAGTTTCCATGACTTCTCTCTACCCAGTCCATGTCCTGTTTATCCACTGTCCATTCCCAGTTCCCATCACCCCGAGGCAGGCTCAGGACCTCCCTACTTGGTTTTCCGAGGGTGCCTGGATTCCTATCTGCAGTTCCAGTAGACACCTTGTGGCTAGAGGCATTGCTCTGAAGCCTAGCTGACATCATTTCTCCAGCTCGAGGACTGTAATATACTCCTATTATCCCCTGGATGCGTCCAAAGCCAAATTAGCCAAAAGTTAATTGAGCCCATCCTTTTGGAGTGACAAGGCAAGGCCCCCAAAAGAGAGGGAGAAAACATGCTTTTGAAATAGCTTCACGTGGAGAATTAGTTTAAACACATTAATGTGGCTGTCATGGGGAAAATGGGCTCTTTACTGAACTTTCCTACATAGATTTTTACCATGTGGTTAATTAGTATATGCATGTATATGGGTGTGTAGATCATATAATATTAAGTTAATTTTAAGGTACAGTTTAAAGAAAATGTGTGGTTTTTCCATTATAAATCCCCAGGCTTATAAAAGTTTTATTTGGGCTCTGATTAAAAGCATACTCCCAAACCTAAAGTTCATAGTTAACACATAACATGATTTCCAAACACCTTTCTGGATTTCTCACGTTAGCCTTCCACATGCTTTTCCTTGCCACTGAAAGTGGTCAAGTACCACATACCTCACACTGTCTTATTTTCTGTGTACTTACTCCTTCCATCCACATCCTGCTTCTTTTTCTTCTCCCTCGTTAAGGCTCTGCCTCTTGGTCCTGCCCTGATTTCTAATGCCCAGACGAACAGGAATTTCTTCTTCCACTGCCTTTGCCAGAACACGTTTCCCTTTTCTTGTGGCCCTGAAAATTGGGCACCCTCTTTTATGACATTAAATGTCCCTTACTTTCTCCAATCTAAAGATTGCTCATAGATATCAGGCAGCTTACCTAATTCGCTGCTACGTTTGCCAGCTAGTCACAGACTAGTCACAGCTTGAACTAATCAGTAGTTTTTGGTTCAAGAAATGGTTAGGAGAACATCTTGGACCTATTACTTTTAAAGTGTTCACCTTAAAGATTATTGTATATAGCCTTCACAGAAAGTGGTATGATATTTTCCCCCAAAATTAAGCAGGTGTAGTGGTTTGATTCAGGTGTCCCCCCCCCTTAAACTTACTGTGTTCTGAATGCTTGATCCCTAGCTGATGGCAGTTTTGGAATTGTAACCTTGTTGGAGCAGAATTGTTGGGGAGGGCTAATGGGGTTATAGCCAGCTTCCCCTTGTCAGTGTTTGGCACACCTTCCTGCCACTGTTTGCAGTGCTGTGGCGGAGGTGATGTCCACCCTCTGCTCATGCCATCGTTTTCCTTGCCATCATGGAATTTCCCCTCGAGTCTGTAAGCCAAATTAAACCCATTCCTCCCATCAAGCTGCTTTTGGTTGGGTTCATTTCTGCACAGCAACGAGAAGGCTGACTACAAGAGCAGGATAGCTATACAACCCAGAAGTTCCACTTCCATTTCTTTACTGAAGGGGAGGCCCAGCCTTGCACATAGCTCTACACAGCCATGTTCATAGTAGAGTTACTAGCATCAGCCAAAAAAGGTAGTTCAACCCAACTGTCCCTTGACTGATGATATATATATGCAATAGAATGTTATTCTGCTTTATAAAATGAAGGAGTCCTAACACATGCTGCAATATAAATCTTGAAGTCATTATGCTGAGTAAAATAAGCCACATACACATGGACAAACACTTACATGAAGTATCTAGAGAAGTCAGACTCATACAAGCAGAGGGTAGAATGATACTTGCCAGGAACTGGAGGGGGAGGTGATAAGTAGTCAGTTTTGTAGTATATAAATATTTTTTAATCATTTTACTTATACAAGTTATACTTTTACTTATATTTTATAATCATTATGTGTCTACATATTTATCTGTAGAATGGTTCTCTATAAAAATAAAACAATGATATAGGCATGTATTGGGGAAGCAATTTATTAAGAGAGATTGTCTCACGTGGTTATGAAGGACTAGATGTTTCAAAACCTGTTGTCTGCACACTAGAGACCCAAGAAAGCCAGTGCTATGGTTTTAGTCTAAGCCTAACAGTCTGATGGCTGGGAGTGCTTCTGTCTGAAGAAAGTAAGAGATAGCTGTCCTTCCTCCAAAAGAGAAAATGGATTCGTCCCCTCTCTGCCTTTCTGTACTGTCTTCTGCCTTCACTGGATTGGATGATGTCTACCCATTTGAGGATCAACTGCTGCTGTGCTCAATCTGACAATTCAAATGCCAGTCTTTTCTGGAAACACACTCACCAACATTCCCAGAAATAATGTTTGGTCAACTACCAGGGCATCTCTTATTCCAGTCCAGTTAACACATAAAATTAACAAGCACACCATCTCTATATATTTTAAACTACTATATAGCTATTCCATTGTGAAATCCCATCTTAATCTATAATATATACCTTAGTTTTAGCATACAGTCTACATTACTTTCATTATTGAGAATATTTCTTGTCCACAGATGAGGCATGCTGAAATGAACAATTATATATATAATTATAATATATATATACATATATATATATATATATATATATATATTTACCTTTCTGTGCATGCTCTCCTGTGTGTTTATGAATAAAGGCTTTAAGAAAAAACTATAAATATAATTTTAACTGATAAAAATTTTAAATTCTGGGGCTGGAGAGATGGCTCAGCGGTTAAGGCACTTGCCTCCAGTGCCTAAGGCCCCCAGTTCAATTTCCCAGTACCCACATAAGCCAGACCCACAAGGTGGTGGCCCTGGTGTGCTCTCTCTCTCTCTCTCTCTCTCTCTCTCTCTCTCTCTCTCTCTCTCTCTCTCTCTCTCATCTCTCTGCTTGAAAAATGAATAAATAAAATATTTTTTAAAATAAAAAATAAATTTTAAATTCTATTTTGAATCACCCCAACAACCCAAATGCTCTGCAAAGCTGTGCCTGACTGTACCTGGTAGAGGCTGAGCACTTACATTTAAATACCCCAAATGAGAATACCTAAGGGCTGACCAAATGAGTTTTCCCAACATTCAGATTTGATAGCAAGGTAACAAAGGACCCTGCTGGGAAGATGGAAGCATGGGCCTATAAATCTCCAAGCCCCTAGCCTCAGCTGCTCAACAAGAAATCAAAGAAGCTTGAAGATACAACTTGGCAACATCCTTCCATCACTAGCAGATTTACTTTCTTCTCTACTTTAAATATTTGTTCATCCCACTAAACTTAACTCTCCTTATGGTCCTCTTCTGAATAGTGAATTCATTCTCAAAAACCCTGTAAATCACCTTCTGACATTACAACCTTAACTAACCACAACAAATCTCCACAGAAACTCGGTGATTGTTTGGATTCTGATAATTACGTTTGTAGACTCCAGAATTGCAACAGTTAGACCTTTTACTTTCATTGCAAATTACAGACAGGCTCTATAGTCTTCCATATAATTTTAATTCAGATCACTTACAATGTTATTTGACAATTATCAAAGAAAAACTATACACTTCATTAGCTAGACTTGTATTTAAAAAAAACATGAGAATAAAAGGAAAAATATATATTGTTTTACTCAGAAGAAAAAGACACTCATTTGTTTGTTTGACAATTGTTGAGAACTTACTGGTTTCAAGTATAATGCTACAGGAAGAAACTGCTATAGAAAACACAAAAGATGTGTAAAAAAAGTCAAGCAGAAAGAAACTTTACCAAGAGCAAAGGCAAGGTACAGTTTTGAGTACACTGTCAAGAGAAACAACTAGCCACCTGAGGGAGAGAGTACACAAGATCAGCAGGTTATTGTTTAGAGTCTCTTTTTATGGGGTCTACAGGGTGGAGCTGGTTACTAGGGAATAGAGTGTGAGTGATTAGTTTATTGTCAAACCAGAGTTACATCAACTTTACTGCACATGGCCCTTCCTATGGTGTATCTGATTTTCATCATATGCACACCCAATCACACCTGTGATGACATCTGCATAAACATCTGGTCTGCTTGCAATGATCGCCCTCATTTTAATTTCCTATAGTCGGATTCTCCATTCTGTTTTCAACATCTCTTCCCAAGATGCGCGCCACAGAACTCTCTACTCCCACATGCCTCATCCTCCTCTTTTATGGACCTGGGATCTTCTCAGTTCTCAGTATTTTGAAAGACATGTTAACACCACTGCATGGCCAATGTTCAGTTTATATTTGCAGTCCAATTATATTTCTTATGAGTTTAAGGTACCATATGAATTTTTATTGGTAATATATTGATTGTATATAGTGAAGGGTTTCATGAAGACATTTTCCTTCAAATATATTATGTACTTTGACCATTTTCATACCCATGCCCTCTGCTCTCTCCCTTCTGCCCCTCTCCCAGTCTTGTTTCTGCTTTCACATCATATATGTGTATATAAGTGCATGTAAAATTTTGTGTATCTATCTAAAATCTAATATTCCAAAGGAAATAAAACATGCAATATTTTCAAAACAAAAACATTACCGTTTACTCTCTCTTGCTCCAATCTTACATTAGTGTCTTCTACAGATATCAAATATTAACTCTTTATATATAAAGGAGCACTAAGGAATAATTATTAAATCACCAAAATACTTTCTTAAAAGGAATCAAAATTTTAATTTTGGTGTATATGTACACATACACTTTTTCTTCTCTGGTTAAAAATTATTTACACATCTCTGCCTATGATTAAGAATAATGAAATTCAACCACAAAAATGAGTAAATAGTACATAATTGTAGTGTTGGAATTTATCAATTTAGAGTGATTGCCTCCATATTCCCCTTTCTTTTGATCTTCTTGCCTACATATTGTTATTGACTGAAAATGTCTCAGTATTTTAGTTCATTGGAATGTGGTTTGACAGATTAATTATATGTTATCAGGCAGTTGAAGATCAGCTAAAGATTTGTGGCTCTAGAAGAGATGCTGATGTCTTTGAGCTGTTCCTTTCTCGAAAGTAAGTGTACTTTGGGGGGGAGAAGAGTTATCATGTTATGATCTTTAATAGACACATTTTTTTCCATTTCCCTGACCTCAAGTCTAGGTAAGAAACCATAATCTAATTACATCGCCATCACCACTTGTTGGGTTCACTGCTTCTATTGAGAAGCAAGAGATTGAAGTGGATAACAACAGATTACTGAGCCAGGCTGACTTGGAATACCACCTCTGCCTCCAAGGGTTCAGTGATCTTAGAATGTTATATAACCTCCCTGATAGGCTAGCCACATGTCGCATATGAAAACATAGAACATTCAGTTATATCTATATTTTAGAGAAACAATGAGCGTATTTTATTATCATTCTTTCCAAGACAATATTTGAAACATTGGGTTTTTTCTCTGAAATTCAAATATAACTAAATATCTTTTTTATATTTGATTTCTGTCACTTTCATACATGCATATAATATGATCTGATCTTGTTCCCCAAATTACTCTTTTCCCTTCCCTTCAACTCCTAAAACTCTTCTTCCTCATTAATCCCCATCTTACACCAATGCCTTTTATTAACCTACTGAGTTTCATTAGAGTTGCTTGCATGATCGTGAAGGTTATTGATTAGAGAATTGGCAACGTCAGTGGCTACACCAGTGAAGAATCTGAGTCCCCTTTTCCAACAACTGTGAGCTGCCACTGTTAACTGAAGGAGGTGTTTGCTCTTAGTCCACGATGAGGTACCGACAGGCTCAATCTTGTGTAGGCAACCACAGCTGCCATGAGTTCACGACTGTAACAGCCATGTTGTATCCAAAAGGAAGCACTCCAAAGTCCGCAGCCTTCCTCCTGATCCTCCTGATCTTACTTTCTTTCCTCCCCCTCATCCCTGAAGCTCCCTAAGCCTTGGAGGGGTGGTTTAAATGTCAAGTTTAAGGATGAACACACTAAACACATAATAATTACTTATTCTCAATAATTTTGTCAATAAAGCATCTCTGCATTAACCTCGGCCCATTACAGAAATAAACTTCTGTGATTGAGGCTGCAAATAGCTCCAGTCTATGGAAACAAGTGTAGATATTTAGAGGAGAGTTTGGCATGCTTTTCATTAGCATAAGCACAGTAGTAGGTCCCCTAGAGATTATGGCCACAGGCTTTTGAGCAGGTTTAAAGTACTAGAAATGAGTTCCATTCTGTGAATAGCCCTCAAGTCCAAACAGAAAGTGACTGCTTATGCCCATAACAGTGGTGAGAAGCAAGATCATTGAGTTGATTAGGTCATGAGAGTTCTGCCTTCATTCAGGGACTAATGTGATCATTGCAGGAATGTGCTCATTACCTCAGGAGAGAGTGCCTGATGAATATTCACACACACACACACACACACACACACACACACACATTGTCCATTAGGTCATGATGCTACCAGAAGGCCATATATGGGCTCCTGACCTTGGACTTCCAGGCTTCTAGAGTTATAAGAATCTCTTTCCTTTTTTCTTTTTCCTTTCTTTCTCTTCCTTTCTTCCTTCCTTTCTCTCTTTCCTCTGTTCCTTCTTTCTTTCTTTTGCCTTTGAGAGAGGAGAGGTGGAGGAAAACAAAAGGAAAAGTAATTACCTGCTTTCAGAATAAAAGGGATTGAAAACCATTACACTAAGAAAACTTCGAGATGAGGCCTAACAACCTGGCAAAACATGGTTTCCTGTGTCCCATGGGTGAATGTCCTGATTTGCTCCAGGTGTCTCCCACAAACAAATGAATGTGTTCTGGTTGATCAATGCTCAGCTGATGGCAGTTTGGGTTTTGCAACCTCGCTGGAGCTGTGTTGTTGGGGGCGGGCTTATAGGGGTTATAAGCCAGCTTCCCATTGCCAGTGTTTGGCACACCTTCCTGCCATTGTTTCCAGTGCTGTGGCAGAGGTGATGTCCACCCCACTGATCATGCCATCGTTTTTCCTGCCAGGATGGAGTCTCCCCTCGAATCCATAAGCCTAATAAACCCATTCCTCCACAAGCCACTTTTGCTGGGTTCTTTCTGCTCAGCAACAGAGAAAGTTGACTACAGCACTTCACTGCTTTGTATTTTCTTCCAAATATGTCATTTCCTTCCCTCTGTGACCTGGTCTGCTGACTGCTTTGTGCCTCTCTGTGCTCGTCACTTTCCTTTAAGTTCTTCTGGTCTGTTAGTATTTACCTCTCAGGGCCAGGACAGGAAAGGACTTCTCTGTAATCACAGAGGTTAGAACCCTGACTTTTGCCATGAAACTGGCCACACTCCTTACAGGTACTGAGCACTCATGCCAGGGACAAATGTATGCAAGGAGCATATATCTTAAAATAGTTATGACATATATTTACTCATTTATAATCTTTGGAACCCATTGTAAAGAAAATGGCCAAGTTTAGCAATTAATCCAGTTAGTTTTATCTGGTAAATTGATTAATCCTTTGTTGATAAATGCATTTAATTTGTTATTGAATAAATATTTATTCTTAATTTACTAGTACAGAAAAACAAAAGGTCTATATACTTAGTGGTCCAGAATATCTTGGGAGTAAAGGAATACAGAGATATCCTAGTGAAAAAGAAATGGGGAGGGGAGGGGAGGTAGGGTATTGCTCTAGCCCAGGCTGACCTGAAATAAACTATGTAGTATCAGGGTGGCCTTAAAATCATAGTAATCCTCCTACCTCTGCTTCCCCACCCAATGCTGGGATTAAAGGTGTGAACCCTTCCCCTAGCCCCGAAAAGTTTAAGCAGGTGTAGGGGTATAGATCAATGATAGCACACTTGCCTTGTATGGGCAAGACCCTGGATTCAATCCTCACCACTATAAAAAATAAATTTAAGTGTAAATCAATATTATAAATTGAAACATAGACAACAGAGAATTTGGAGAGACTCAAGGTCTTGCTTTGACCCTTTCTGGAGATCAGTCCGACTTACAGTAATGATAGAAATTGCATTTCTAAGTCTTTCAAGATCCTGACAATCATTTACTATTCATCACAAGGGTGAGTAGATAAAAAGGACAGCTTTAAGACACTAGAAAAAGTAGAAATATTGACCCTCTACCTGTGGGTGACTAGTGGGCTTCCTATGAGAAGGACAGCACAGGGTGGAGGGGGCAAAGGATTTCACAATCTGTATGCCTGTATGCTATGTGAAGCAGGTTTGCCTTTCTTTCTCTCTTTCTTTCTTCCTTTCCCTCTCTCTTTTTTTAAATTTTTTTCAGCATCTCAGTTACCTTGGAAAATGACAGTGTCACATCAATGTCTCCCTTAGTTATAACAGGGAATATACCCTGGGACAGGGACCGACATGTCATTATCAGCACTATCACTGCCATTGTTAGTAGAAGATTGATATCTCCTGGTCTTGATTGGCTCACCTTGAAATTTAATTGCTTATTATCAATTTAGGACAGGTTTATGTGCAGAATAAGCCTTTCCAACGTGAAAGAGCCTTAAAAAGGACAAAACCTTGGAAAGGGAATCAACTTTATGACATTACATAATGCTGAATTGTTGGCATCAATGTTATTACCATAAGAAAATTGGTTAAAAAATAACTTTAATCAATTAATGATGTATTAACGTAGATTGTATAGGAAATCCTAAGCAAGGTTTGAGATCTCTTAATGCTTCTATGTAGTGAGCATTCTTATTTGCATGAAAGAGTTGAAGTTAACCTGCTATTGTTATTCCCAGTGAAATAGTTAGGGTGCACTATGGTCCAAGGAGTCCTTCCAGAAAGATTGATAGGAAATGCATTAGTGTGTGTATTTCCTATTGAAAGATGCCTGCACATGGCTAGTGTGTGTGTATCAGGGAAGAGACTAGAGCTCTAATAAATAAAGTATGGGTGAAAAGTCATCAATTTGAGTCATTGAGAATATTTTGTGATCTTAAAAATTAGGGGAAAACTGTAAATTCAGAGGGAATGAAGAAAATGAGTGAAAGAACAGGACAGATGCTTTCTACAGAAAAATTACAGTTAATGCGTGTAAGAATGCAGACATTAGAAAATACATCTTATAAACTAAATTCTATTGATTCTGGTAGGAATTATCAACTGAAGGTAAAGCCATTGTATAAATGGTTAGGGGCAAAGTGTGGAGGTGAGATTCAAGTTGGACCCTATGTGTTACTTTTCAATTATTAAATGTGCAGTTTAGGGGCTGGAGAGATGGCTCAGCAGTCAAAGCTAGATGCTTGCGAATCTGATGGCTCTGCTTCAATTTGCTCAATAACCATATAGAGCCAGATGCACAAAATGCACATACATATGGAATTCACTTGCAGTGGCAAGAAACCCTGATGCAACCTCTCTCTCTCTCTATTTCTCTCTCTCCAAATAAATATAAAAATATTTTTAATTTGCACTTTTACAATCAAGACCTGCCAGATTCTACATTAACCAAATGGCAGAACTTGAGACAAACTGACATCATTTACCTTCTGATGTATTGCAATAATTGCGAGGTAAACTATTTTGAATTTAATTTGTTTGGAAAGTATCAAGAATGGAGACAAATTAGTAGACAAGTCAAGAATGAGATGCATTCTGTTAGATGATTGGACTCTTCAAAAAGTAAATGTTAATGGAACAAAAAGAAAAAAGGTAGCTGATATAAATTTAAAAAGATAAAACCTTAGGGTTATGTCAACTGAATACAATGCATATATGTTGATTAGATTCAAGATTTAAACAAACCAGAAAAAAAATGTAGGGCTGTGGATACAGCTCAATAATAGAGCTCTTGACTAGCATGCAGAAGGCGACCCTGGGCTACATAGAGACTTTGACTCAAACAGCAGCAATAACAAACAAAACTTGTGAGAGCTGGGGAATGAGGAGATGGCTCAGCCATTACAGGTGCTTGTTTGCAAAGCCTGGTGGCCTGGGTTTGATTCTATAGTGTCTATGTAAAGCCAGATGCACAAAGTGGAGGGTGCATGTATCTGGAGTTTGTTTACAGTGGCAAGAGGCCCTGGCACACCCATGTTCTCTCTCTCTCACTCTCTCTCTCTCCCTCCACACCTCCCTCCTCATAGGAAATAAAAATATTTTCAAAATAAGATTTATAAGCCAGGCATGATGGCACACACCTTTAATTCCAGCCTAGAGAGACTAAGTGGGGAGGATTGCTGTTTGAAGCCAGCCTGGAGCTACAGAGTGTATTCCAGGTCAGCTTGGACTAGAGTTCGACCCTACCTCAAAAAAAAAAAAAAAGAATGATGAGAGCCATCGCCATAAATGAGCCATATATAATAATGATTAACATTAGTATTTTTCAAAGTGCTTAATAAGTATCCAGTACACAGTATGTGCTCTGTAAGTGTAAGTGTAAGAAAAAAAACCCACACATATGCGCACATGCTTGGGAGCCCCAGTTTCTACTCTGAGAACTAAAAGAGATCTGAAAACTCCAGGCCACTCAGTCAAACAGCCACCTCTCCTCAGACACACTGCCCTTTGTTGGCCGTTCATTCTGCCCATCCCACATCTGCCTATGTGTTCCATGATTGTATCAGCCATAATGATCAAGGCCTGGATCTCTATCTAGAGTCCCACAAGGTTTAAGAGGGGTGGGTAATATATTGACCCTATGATTAATGAAACCTTCTACTCAGTCTCTTGTCTTTTGGTATCCTAAGATCTTCATTTCCTAAATCCTGTCTGGCTAAGGTCAGGACCCATCCCAAAGAGAGACCACACTATGAGACCCCAAAGTAAGACCTGTAGCACTGAAGCAGGAGCCCTATCCCCCAGTAAAATTAGTTTTTAAATTCGATTGCAATAAATTAAGCAATTATGAGATATAAATTTTAGTTAATGTGACAGTACACTCTTTTAAGAATGCATTAGCTTCAACAAGATGACAGAATCATAATCCATATGAATGAAATTAATGGATTTTCTGAAATTAGCAGATACATGTGCCAACAATTTTGAAAGGACAGAGAAGGACTTTTGAAGGTTACTCCCAAGCCATACCAATACAGTGAACTGTGACGAGTCTTGCCTACAAGGAAATTAATTGTTGCTAATGTTCACAAATCTTTTTTCTTCCAGGGAACTGACAGAGGTCATTGATCTTTCTAGGTTTAAAAAGTTAAAATACTTATGGCTTCATCATAACAAGGTAATATCATCTTTAAGTTACTTAAATATTTTAGTTTTGTGTTTTAATAAAGCTGATATTCAAAAATGTTACTTTTGCAGTTTAAAAATTAAACTTATGTAAGAAGCCTATGTAAAAGCATATTTTGGAGATCTATATATCAGATGTATATGCATCTGGTATATTGAATAAGGACAGTAGGTAAGATTCTATCAGACTACCTTTGTACTCCTGCTTCCGAGTCCTGTGAAAACTGCTCAGTGGAGGTCATTCTTTCCCTGAGCTCCCGGGAGGAAACTTGTACAGTACATGACTCATTTCCTGGGTAATACAAAATAGAACAGTACATTTGGTAATTGTCACAGTTCTAGTTCATAAGTGAAAATACATTTATCAACTGTCAATCTTCCTTTACAACGAGAAACACACACATCCTATCCCAGGTGGACCTGACCACAGCTGGTCATCTGCCTTCTTTATTTTATTTTTCAGACTTAAAAACAGGTTTATTTCAATTATTCCAAATCAAAGAAGTCATTGTTTGTCTGTATAGTTTGTTTTTTTATTAATAAGTGGAAACTATATATACAAGTCATGTGTCAGTACCACTATTTCCCTCCTCCCTGCCTTCCTCAGTGGGACTGCTGGATGCTCCATGGGATGGAGGGCTATGCGTTGTGAAAGAAGAGACAGTTATGGGGGCGGGGGAGCAATGCCTCTGATTATTCCCACCATCATGGCTCACACAATCATTCTGCCCCATCTTCTGCAAAGTTTCCTGACCCATGGTGGGTGAATTTTGAGTCTGCTTTGGTGTCTTAAGAGTCTCTGGATATATACCATGGAATGTCTTTTGAATATCCTGGGTGTCTGTCTCCATTACCCTAGTGCAGGTTGTCAGGCTGGCTGTGGAAGCAGCACTCTTGTTCATCTCACTATTTCCTCTGTGGTTTTACCTGGGACCTAGATGATGTGTTGGGGGTGGTTCATCTCTTGCCAGGAAATCAGCTATCATTTCTGGTCTTGTTGGTAGAATTGGGTTGTCCACAGTTCTCACTGCCTTCTGAAAAATGCAACAGATTCTCCAACAGAGAGTGAGATCAGCATAGGTTAAATGGACAAGTATTGTTAATTTGGTGAGATTATACTGGGTATAGCTTCTCTTTAGGCCCATGGTTAGGGGGAGTTTCCTCTTGGAGTCTAGATTCTTGGTCTCCATGGGAATTCTGCTTGGATCTCAGTTCCAGCTAAGGTTTCCTGGCCTCTGAGCGGATCTCCTAGCCAATCATAGAGCCATTGGTTATCCACCTATGTTGAGTGCCACTATTGCACAGGTGAGTATGTCTTACCATGCTGGTAGCTGTCCTATAGCAAAGACCTCTGATTTCTCCCAACATCATTGGCCAACATTCCCTGGCAGATCATGTAGTGTTCACGTAGTACATTCCAGAACTATAGATATCTGCCTTCTTAATTAACTGGAGAGATATAATTGAATATGATTGGCTGCTTTCTTTCCCCCTCAGCTCCATGTGCTCCTTCTCCAGGTTTGGTGTGGAAAGGGTGGTGTGGAATTAAAGGAAAGGCAAGGGGGAGACAAGGTCCTTTGTTTTGTACCGTCTAGCACTACTAGGTGTTCCAAATGGACTATTTTCTTTATGAATTATTCAGTAGCTTCCCTGCTGGGTCCTTTAATATAATATAATACTGTCTGTTTGATGCATCTCCCAGACTCTGAATTAAAGTCTGGGCTGCTGGCCTGTGGTGCGAATGAAAGGTGATGAGAACCTTACATCCCATCACATTACATCATTGAAGATGTAGTGAAAGCCTGGCACTTCTGCCCTGCTTGGAGCCTCTCTGCCACTAGCCTCCTCAGAAATCAAGAATAACCCGGCCAACAACAAACTGAAAACTTTGAAACTCTTCACCAAAATAAACATTTCCTCCATATCTTGCCAGCAACCAAAAGCTATACACCTCTCCAATATCAACTTCTTCCCACTACCATTTCTGACCACACATCACATTTACCTCAATTCTACTTGCAACCAATGATCTCTGGACCTGAACAGTATATTTATTTGCCATCCATTGTGTTCTTTTACTTTTCTTTCTTTTTTTTTTTTTTTGATACAAAATGTTAGTACTTTTTATTGTTTTTTTTTAATAATTAAGTTGAAACTTTGTATAAACAAATTAAGTGTTGGTACCACCATTTCCTTCCTCCCTGCTCCATTGCACTGAGACCCTTCCTCAGTGGGAGTGTTGGCATGCACCATGGGGTTGAGGGCTATGAGTGGTTCAAGATGCAGTCAGTCATTGGGGGGGCAGTGGCTGTGGGTACCCCCCCATGCACACACACCATGGCTTTTACATCTTTCAGTCCCTGCTTCCACAAAGTTCCCTGAGCTATGGTAGGTGAGTTTAAGTCTACTGCAGTGTTGAGCTCTTAGCAGCTTCTGGAATTCTGCTTTGGAATGTTTTGAGTATCCTCAATATCAGTCTCCATCACCCTGGCGCAGGTTGTCAGGCTCACTATGGGAGCAGCACTCTTGTTCATCTCGCCACTTCCTCTATGGTTTCACTTGGATGTCCTCAGTTCTCAATGCTTTCTGGAAAATACAAACAGATTATCCAGCAGAGAGTGAGATCACCATAGGTTAAATGGGATAAACTTTGTTACTATGGCAATATTATAACGGGTGTAGCCTCTCTTTAGGTCCATGGTTAGTAGAAGCTTCCCCTTGGAGTACAGATTCTGGGTCTCCATAGGAATATGGATTCAATCCCAATTCCAGCTAAGGGTTCCTTGCCACTGAGCAGATCTCTTACCAATCAGAGAGCCCTTGATTATCCACCTAGGTTGAGTGCCACTGTTGCACAGGTGTGTACATCTTGTCATGCTGGTTGCTGTCATACAGCAGTGTCCCCTGCTTTCCCCTAGCAGCTCACGTAGCATTATCCAGCATTATAGGAGCTAGCCATCTGGGAACTGACTTTCTTTCAGGTTCCAGCTGAGTCTCTTGATGTTGTGTGTTGGCAGCCTAGGATGTCTTCTGCAATAGGGTCTTTTACCTCAGCTGTGTAATCAGGGCTTTGACAGAAGCCTGTCTGGTTTGGGGACCTCATAGGTGTGCTTGGAGTGCACCAGCCCCAATGACCTGAAATGTTCCTTTCTTAATGTGGCAGTTAAAAATTTTTATTAGTATGTATAAACTGTACAAAATAATGCATTTCATTACAATCTTTTCATACATGCACATAACATACTTTGATGGTTTTCAATCTTCATTACCTTCTTTTGTCCACATATTCTGGTCCATTTCCTCAACCCAAATAATTCCCCCTTGTAGTTCCCTGTCTTTCTTTTTTTCTCAAATCTGTATCCTGCATATGAGAGAAAACATGCTTTTAGTTTTTCCGAGTGCAACTTATTTAACTTAATATGATTTCCAGTTCTATCCATCTTTCTGCAAATACCATGTCTGTGTTCATCATATGAATGAATAACACACCATTGTGTATATATGGCATACGTTCTTTAGCCATTCATTTAAGTTACTTCCACAATGCAGCTATTGTAAAAAGTGCCATGATAAACATGGCGCTGTAGGTATGTGTATCTGTTGTATGTTCTTTGATTCCACTGAATATATACCCAGGAATGGTATATAGCTTGATCAGATGGTGGTTCCATTTTTAGTTTTTTGAGGAACCTGTAATACCAATATCTATAGAATTTGAATTCTTACCAATAGTACATAAAGATTTCTCTTTCCCCACATCCTCGCTAGCATTTGTCATCATTTGGGTTTTTTGGTTTTTTTAATGATTTTTTTTATTTGCATGTGGTGTGTGTTTGTGTGTGTGTGTGCATGTGTGTGTGTGTGTGTGTGTGTATTCACCAGGACCTCTTGCCCCTGTAAACAAATACCAGAACATGCACCACTTTTTGGTGTCTGAATTAACATGGGTGTTTGGAGAATTGAACCCCAGGCTGCAGGCTTTGTAAACAAGCATCTTTAACCACTGAGCGATCGTCCCAAACTTTTGTTTTCTTATTAACTGCCATTCTGCCTGGGCTGAAGTAGCATCTCAAGATGGCTTTGATTTACTTTTTCCTGATGGCTACTGATGTTAAAGACATTTTCATATTTTTTAGCTATTTATATATCCTTTCATTTGAGCACTTATTGATTAGATTATTCTTTTGGTGCTTCATTTTCCCTCTTTTTGTATTTTGAATATTAGTACATGTGCATATCCATATTTAGGATTTTGGATATTAGCATGCCGCTTGGTGAAGAGCTGTCAAAGGTTTCCTCCCATTCCATAGGCTTTCTCATCATGGTCATTCTTTAATTGCACAGCAGCTTTTTTAGGTTCATGCAATCCATTTGTAAATCCTCACTATTATTTCTGGAGCCACTACAGTCCTACTCAGAAAGTTATTACTTGTGCTTATATCTTGAAGTATTTTCCTTATATTTCCTTTTAGTAGCTTTAAATTCTCAAATCTTACATTAAGAACTTTGACCAGACAAGCATACTTACAGTGATCCCATACTTAGTTCCCAGGACTCATATACCTTTGTCCTTTGTTTTTTATTATTGTTTTTACTTTTTATTGAGTGTGTGTGCTGTGTATTTATGTGTGTATCTGTTCATATGTGTGTGGGCCCCAAGTTTGTGCACATGCATGTGGAAGCCAGAAGTTGATGGTTGATAGTCCTCATCAACCGCTCTTTGTCTTACATACTGAGCAGGATCTCTCAGTTGAACCTGAGCTCACCAAATTGGCTGGTCTCATCAGTCAACTTGCCCATCTTCCCAGTCCTTAGATTATAGGCCAGCCTCCACATCCACTCAGTATTTATGTGGACGTTGGAGATCTGAACTCAGATCCTCAGGCTTGTACAATAACAGCCATCTCCCCAGCTCCTACCTCTACCTGTTAGTCAGAGCGAGGGTGACCAATTGAGCTTCCTGTTTCCTCAGGAAACATTGGGAATATGCCACTATGTCCTGAACTGTAGAAATTAGGCCTCTACATCAGATGTGGTGGGGCATGGTGGTGCATGCCTTTATCCCAGCACTTGGGAGGCTGAGGTTGGAGGATCACCATGAGTTCGGGAACAGCCTGGGTAACAGAGTGAGTTGTGGTTCAGCCTGGGATAGAGTAAGACCCTTTCTCAAAAATAAAAAATAAGGGCTGGAGAGGCTGGAGAGATGGCTCAGTGGTTAAGGCACTTGCCTCCAGTGCCTAAGGCCCTGGGTTCAATTCCCCAGGTCCCACATAAGCCAGACCCACAAGGTGGTGGCCCTGATGCATTCTCTCTCCCTCTCTCTCTCTCTCTCTCTTTCTTTCTCTCTCTGTATCTCTGCTTGAAAATGAATAAATAATATATTTTTAAAAAATATGAAAATAAAACAAAGACTAAGGTTTAGGTTTTGGGAAAGTGCCCTCCCAAAGTAACAGCCTAAGTGTGGGGCTCTAAACTCTTTCCACACAAAATAGTACAACTCAACTAAAATCAGACAGTCATTATAATTAACTTGTCAGAATATTATTTTCAACTTTCAAACATGTGGCTTTCCAGCAGTCCATATTTTGTTCACTATACATTGACAACTAAATCTTAGCATTTTAATTTTAGATTTCCACACACCAGCTGGCACAAGAAGTCACTTTTCTCCCAGCAGTAATCTGCCTTCATGTAGAAGTCCATGTTCACACACCAAATCTTTAAGCAGCTATATTTATGAAAACATTTCAATATTTCATTGCATTTTTGTTCTTTTTTTTTTAACGGACTGAGTGGGAAATGAAAGTGCTTCCAGTATTAACTATAAGCATGAGTTTTTTAAGCTTGAAGTCATTTCTAGGCGAACAAATACTAATACCTTCAAGGCCCAGACAGCCAACAACTGAAATGGAAAGTGAATGTAACACTTGGGGGCTTTCAAGTTCAAAGCTATTCTACATGCTCTACCAGGAACTATCCTGGATCATAGCATGCCATCTCTGATTAGAAAAAGACTCATCTTTGCTTGTAGTGTGGCCTCCTTGTATCATTCAGTTTTGAAAGAAAGAACATGTACATGTTCTTGTACATGTTTGAAAGAAAGAACATGTTGGCATTATGTCTAAAGAGAGAGGTATAATTAAAGAATTTGAAACTGTCTTTGGTTTTCTGTGAGAGGATACTGTCTGACCTCTGACCACACAAGCAACCTACAGACATGTTGCATATACAAGAGATGGCATGGTCTGACATTTTATTCTTGTTTTTGGAGAGGGAAGTGTGACCAGGGTACGCAAGGAGAAACTGAGTCCTCTTCTCATACTTGACTCTGTACATGCAACGAACCATATTGTTTCTAAAATCATGGCCACTTGCTTTGTACTTTAAGGAACACATTCATGTCATCCACAGAGCACTGGAATGCTATTACACCTGACACATTTTAAGTGATCATTGGGTAAGTGAGTAAATAATGCAAGGTTTTCTGCTGGTTGATAATTGACTGGATGCTACTTTGCCTGGGTATTCATACCACAGGAATCATGTTCTTCTGTGATGTAGCCACTGATAAGTTACCCGTGGTAAATTAAATTAAATAACCCCCATGGTGGTTTGATTATAAAATGCCCTCCATAGCCTATGTTTGTGATTAAGCCTCATACCTAATCCCCCACTGGTGGCATTGTTTGGGAAATTCATTGAGTCTCTAGGAGGTAGAGTTTTGCTGGAGAAAGTGTGTACCTGGGGGCAGGCTTGAGAGTGCCATAGGCCTGCTTGCCTCACTCCTGCAGTCATGTTGACAAAATGGGATGCTGGGCTGTCTGCTCCTGCCATGCTTTCCCCTCCAAGCTGAACCTGCCCCTAGAAACTGTAAGGCAGAATAAACCCTTTCTTTCCATAAGCTGCTTCTGGTCAGCTATTATGTCCCAGCAAGAAGGTAACTACTACAACATCCCTAATTAAACTCAATGGGTCACATATCAAAAAAAGAAAAAAACCACAAAAACACAAAACACATGAAAGTCTGGAGTAATTTGGGGGGAAAGTGCTTTAGCAGGAGTAGGAAGGGGATGAGAAGTCAATGGGGGATTAATATTATCAAAATATGCTAATATGTAAATATAACTATAATTATATGAAAATAATGTGATTTTAATTGTCTGTCAAAAATATATAAATTCAGATCATAAATTCTAACAAGCAGATACTTTATCAAAGTTCATATGCACAATTTTTTTCTTTTTTTTAATATTTTATTTATTCATTTTCAATCAGAGAGAGAGAGAGAGAGAGAGAGGAGAACACACCAGGGCCACCACCTTGTGGGTCTGGCTTATGTGGGTCCTGGGGAATTGAACTCAGGGCCTTAGGCACTGGAGGCAAGTGCCTTAACTGCTGAGCCATCTCTCCAGCCTATATGCACAATTTTGATTGTGTCTTTTTTTAAAAATCTGTTATCCTAGGTTAATCATCAAGAAGATACTATGTCACTATAAAATAGCCCAGAGATTTCTGGTTAAAAATGATAACTTTCACATATGAAAACAAATTTAGAATTGTGGTACTTTGTCAACAATGATTTGGATTTCTGACCAGCATTGCCCTTACATTAGTGAATATCTTAGATAACCTTTCATTTAAGAGAAAATAAGGCAAACCACCAAATCCAGTGAGCAATCTTTGTTCACTTAGGTCTATGAAGATTTTACTGGTTGTCTGCCTCATATTTGTGCGCTCCCTGGTCCTTGCCAAGAAAACCTGAGTTTTTGAGTTTTGGTAAATACTCACCACCATTTCACAGAAGTATGTGGCCCCATCCAGTTCCAGGTGTGCATCCTAAACTATCTAAGCCCATCCAAATAACCCCACCCTCTTGATGAGTCTCAGGGATAGGCAGGCCACGGGCATAGAACCAGAAATGATGGGGACATGAGGGCACAACTGTGGGAGGCTTTCTCATTCCTAACAGAGAATATAAAAAGAGAGGTCCCTGTTCTCTCTGCTTATTTTCTTGCTTGGGTGTGTAGGCAGGAAACAGCCTACCAAATTTATGATCCAAAATTTAGAGAAAGACAGAGCCCAGAGAATCATGGATATGGCAGACAGGGGCTCTTGAAATATATGGATTTCTGGTAGGTAAGACAAGTGCTCTTCTGGGCAGGTTTACCTTGGAACTCAAGCATCCTAAGGGATATGCTTATTCTGTATTGGCATTAGGCTACTCACTGTGAATGTCATGGCTCCTGCTCTAGCACGGGCATGAGGAGTGACTGTGATGGTGAGCCCATCACATGGGCAGGCTGCCTAGAGTGAGACAGTATGGCAGTCATTGGAGGCAGTGAATATACTTTGGTGAGTTTAGATCATAATATGCTATAATATCATCATCTAGTTTTGATTTTTTTGATTTTTTACAAATTACATATTTTAAACTAAGAATGAATGAACTGTTTTAAATTTATTAGGTAAGAACATCATAAAAATGAACTTAGAAATCTTGAAAGTAGGGCTGGAGAGATGGCTCAGCAGTTAAGGCACTTGCTTCCAGTGCCTAAGGCCCCGGGTTCAATTCCTCAGTACCACATAAGCCAGACCCACAAGGTGGTAGCCCTGGTGCATTCTCTCTCTCTCTCTCTCTCTCTCTCTCTCTCTCTCTCTCTCTCTCTCTCTCTCTCTCTCTCTCTTTCTCTCTCTCTCTGTATATGCTTGAAAATGAATAAATAAAATATTGAAAAAAGAATTCTTGAAAGTATATCAATTTTTTCTTTAGTTTTCCCTCCTATATAATTCAGCACATATTTTTAAAAATCTACCCACAAAATGCAAATTAAAACTGCCTAAATATTGTCTACCCAAGTAGGAATGGCCATCATCAATAAAGTTGATGATTAATAATGCTGAGGAGGATGTGGGGGACAGAGGAACCCTTATTCACTGCTGGTAGGAGTATAAAGTTGTGCACCCACTATAGAAATCAGGGTGGAAGCTCTTTCAAACACTGAAAATAGATCTACCATATTTCCTAGCTATACTACCCTTGAGTAAATACCCAAAGGACTCTAAGTCCACACACCACGTGCATTGCTGTTCTGTTCATCACAGCTAGCTAATATAGCTAGTTTAGATAGATGTCTGTCATAGTCAGCCACACGCTGCTGGGATGAATCTTCAAGCTAGGCACAGTTTGAGGAGGAGAGTATTTATTGAAGTAGCATATCCAGGGGAAGTTCCAAAAATGAAGGAAAGGGCTGGCCCCCTCTCACAGATCCAAGCAGAGAGACAGAGGCCCAGCACCTCCAAAGCAAGCAAGCACACTGTAACTCACAAAACAGCTGGACTGTCAGACTTAAGTTCTGGCTGCTCTTTTGCGTGTGTATTCCTAGAATTTTGCATCCAGTTTAGAAATACTTCAGGGCCAGACTCCAGGATGCCAGGCCAAAGTGAAACCTCCTCCAGTCAGAAGGCTGGAGACAATTCACAATCTTTAATAAACCTTTGATTCTATTGGGGGGCATCTATTCAAGCTACCACAATGTCCATCAACTTATGAATGACTTATAAAGATGTTTTGGTTGTTGCTCTTTGAGAGAATCCCCTAGGACCTGATGAGCAGAGGCTAGGAGATGCTACTCTACCATTAGGTTCTAGGAAATTCCCTCAAAGAGTGACAATCAAAATTCTCTCTATGGGAGAGGATGGCCTCCATCAACAAGAAGCAATAAGAATCAATCAGAATGACAAAAAATATCTGTGAAAACCCAAGTGCAAACAATTCACACCTACTCAAAACCCTGCTGGGTCCTCATTGCTTGCAGCCAAGTCCTTTCAGTCCAAGGTCCTGCATAAGCAGGGCCATGGCTATCATTCTGTCTTTGTCACTTACTCTGATCCAGCCACCCCAGGTACCATCCTAACTTTCGGCCCAGCCCTAGTTTGCCTCACTTCCTCCTTTTGATCAAGTCTTTTTTTGAAAAAATTATTTGCAAGCAGAGATAGACAAAGAGAAGAGAGACAGAGAAAATGGATGTTCCTGGTACATATGCCACTTTGTGCATCTGGCTTTATGTAGGTACTGGGGAATGGAACTCGGGTCATTAGGCATTGCATGCAAGCACCTTAACTGCTGAGCCATCTCTCCAGCCCTGGTCAAGCCCTTTTAAACATCCCTTCTTGGAGGCCAGCTGGGCCCAACCTGATTAAAGCAGCACTCCTCCCTCAGCCACGCTATCTCTGGGCTTAACCACTTAGTCCTTAATGTGCAATTTACTTATGCTATGTGTTGTTTATTTCTTTAATCTTTCTTTACAACAAAGGCAGGGAATTTTTTCAGTTTTTTTTCTTTACTACTATACCCACAGAATGTCAGTCTGTTGTGTATTAATGGCAGCCCAACAATGTTTGCTGAATGAAAGAATAAGTGAATTCAAACATTTTCTCATAAATGCAATAATTCCAATTTCTCAGTGAATCACACATGGCATGTACTTAGTCATCAATTATATATTTGATGAGGGTTAAGTATGTCGTGCCTTCCACAGTATTTTAATTTTGCTCATTTGAAAATGTTAGTTTCTATTTATCAGATAAGACTTGGCAATTTCCTTCATAAGAATACCAGTTCAGGTCATAGAAAACACCCGATGCAAGCATTCTCCTGCTGGTTTAAGTAGGAAAGACATTTATTGAGAAGATACAGGGTTTAAGAATCAACTTCAGAAAACTGTCAGGATCAGAGGGAGCTGTGGCCAGACCGTATCATTTCCACAAACACTGTCAATTGCCAACCAGTAGCAGCAGCCCCAGCTCGCGCTGTTGGTGTCCATAGCGCCAGGACTCACTTGCTGTTAGCACTCCTATTATTCCATTGCCACGACAAAGACCATCTTCTTGTCTGCTAACCCCAGAATGAACTCCTTCCCATATTTGCCTCTGCTTCTTTGCTGCTCTGTTTCCTGAATCAAAGTTCTGCACAGGTCCATTGGATTGAATTAGTCTGGGTCCTACCCATGTTCTACCAGCTGAACGTCTGGGAAAACAAATACCTTTTCCAATGGGAAGTAAGAAATCCAGCAATTATAGGGAAGAGATTTTGATTCTGGGCATCCAGAAATTGTGGTCTCCCAAATTTTATTAGGCAATGTTTAGAGAGCTGACAATTAAATCAACTAAAGGAGTAATCGAGTACTTAATACATGGGTGTTGAACGAAGGGCCCAGGTACAGTTCTGTCTCTGACAGTGTTTAGACAATCATACAATCTCTCTGGAGCTATGCTTCTTCTGATAAAATATTGCATAAGGACTCCTCTTGACCACATCAAAGTTGGTCATGACAAAGAAATGAGATGGCATATATGAAGCACTAGTCAAACAACCCGTCACAAAATAAATATTAATATCCCACCTTACCTCACTTGTATAAAAAAAGTTTTGATTTTAACAGACCTATAGATCCATCAAATAACAGTTGAAAGATCTAGCTAGTTCTAAAAGTCAGTAACAGGTCCTGGACTTGCCTCTTTGTTATTTCTTGACTACAACACCTTTCAGTTCTCAGTGATGCTTCATACTAAATCAGACATTTGGTTGGTCACATCCTGGTATTGCTACCAGTTCTTGATTTTTCACTTTTAGACAATAGCTATTTTGTCCCCACTGTGGAAGATGAGGAGTCAGTTCTTTCTCTTGCCTGTCCCCATGTCTACCACACACATACATACTTTCCATTCCCTGGACTCCTGATGTGGTTACATTGCAGTATGTGTTAAATCAATGATCGCTTGCTACATTGTATGCTTTTCAAAGTGAAACCATGTATTATACTCTGTTTTTCTTTATTGTCCTCCCTCTAATTCCCTGGAATTCATAGTCCTTTGATTTTTTTATATTTGATTGTTGTCTCCCCAGTATTCCTATATTGAAGTCCCAATCCCTGGTCCCTCAGAATGTGACTGTATTTGGAGATAGGGCATTTAAAAAAAGTAATTAAGTTAAATGGGGGACATCGGGTGGTCCCTAATCCAATATGGCTGATGTCTTTATAATAGAGCAGATTAGCAGGCACAAAGAAACACTAGTCCTATTCACAATGTAAAGGGAAGATCATGTGAGGACATAAGAAGAAACTGGCCTCCACCATCCAAGTGGACAGGCCTCGGAATAAGACACCCTCTTGCCAACAGCTTGACCTTAGACTTCTAGCTCTAGAAGTGTAAAAATATTCTTTTACTATCATATTAAAATATGGTTTTACTTAAGCCAACCATTCTGCGGTATGTCCTAGCAAACTAGGGTACTTTTAAACTTCTGCTATGCCTTACTCAGTCAGAACTCTGTCAGAACAAATCCACTGAACGCTCTCCCTCACTTCCCCTGTCTTGAAGAAGTTGCTCAGGGCCTCTGCTTTCTCTGTTTGCCCTGCATGTGTGGGTGCAGCTCCAGTCACCCTTCACCCCCACCCTGGTTGAACTTTGCCTGCTTCTGTCTCTATATTGCATGGTTTTCGTTTCTCCAATAGTTCCTAGGTAAGGCTTGCAGGCAGTAGTTTCTTTGATTAATTGTATATGCCTGTCGTTGCGTTTGATCAGCTCTCTTGTGTGAACCAGTGTTTTCACTTACTTGACGGCTCCACCTCCCTAGCAATAGGATTACATATGCATCCCTACAACATTTTACATAGTTTCTGCGGATCAAACCTCATGTCCTCATGCTTCCAAAGCAAGTATTTTACAGACTGACCTATCGTCAGCTCAGAATTGCTTAAGTGGTTTTCATAATGTTTATTACGTGATTAAACCAAACTAATTTATCCATCCCCTCAGCCACCTGTCATTTTTACTGATACATTTAAAACTTTACCCTCCTATTACTTCGAAATATGCAGTATAGCAGTGTTGATTTCTGACACCATGCTATGCAATAGTTTTCAGAACTTATTCAACTTGCCTATCCAAAACTTAGTTACCTTTAGTCAATCATAACTGCCACACTGTCCCTTCTTAGACTCTAAGAAGCCATCATTCTCTTCTCTGCTATGAATTCACTTGTTTTTAGATTTCACATAAAATTGGATCATAGATTGATGAACCACCATGCCCAGTGCATTGCTGACTTTTTTTCCCACTTTGTCTATTTTAAATTAAGATGTTTACTTGCCATAAAGGTTTTTGAGTTCCTAGTGTTTTCCTAAAATCTGTCATTAAAAATTTGCTTAATACTTGCATTGTTTGGGTAGTATGGATTATTTTCATAATATTAATTTTCCTAAGTCATGAACATGGGATCTCTTTTAATTCATTTGTGTTTTCCTCGATTTTTTTTCCATCCTTGTCCCGTAGTCTTAAGTAAATGGATTTTTCTTCTCTGGCTAAATTTACACATAAATATTTTGGGGTTCTATTGCTCCTCTAAGTGGAATTCTTTTCTTAATTTTTCTTTTGGATAGTTTTTAATTAGTATGTAGAAATGCAATCTTATGCTGAATTTCTATTATATAACTTTATTAAATTCATTGATCAGTTTTAGCAGATTTTGTGCAATAGTCCTTAGAATTTATATATTTAGCATATAACTATGCTAAATATATAAGACAATTTTCTTCTTCCTTTCCTATTAGGATGACCTTTTCCTCTTTCCTTTGCTTCACTGCTCTAGCGAGGACTTCCGCTAGGATGTTAAAGAAGTGGTGAGAGTAGGCATCTTTGACCAGGGCCAACTTTTCACAGATGTGGCTCATGTTATTTACAGGCTTGTTGCATATTTGTAATGTTGGGGTAGATTTCTTCCAATCCTAATCTAGCAAGAATTTTCATCATGTATATAATTTGAAGATTACCAGACAAGTCTAAAGTTCACTAGTCTTGTTTCTTAATCGCGTAGAATTTCTGACGCCATTCTTTACATTAGTGATACTATTAGAATTTTGTGAACATTATCCCCAAAGCTGACTTCACAAGCTGATATCTCAAGGGTGATATTGTGGAGCATAATTTTCTAATACCTTAATCTTTAAGACTAAAAGGATAAACATTGAGGAAACTCAAAATTCATAAAAGTGCTGAGAAGAGATGGTGGAGTGTTCAGTATCACACCTTTCAAGGCTCAGCAACCACTGCAAAAAAGGTAGTGGAAAGAATGTAAGAGTCAAAGAAAGGGAAGGAGTGTTTTGCGATATTGTCATCAAGACACAAAGTATCGATGACATTCATGACATCACATGAATGGGCAGGGAACACTACCTACATAAGACCTGTATAATAGGAGGGGGAAATGATGTCATCAAAATAGAACAAGGACTAGTTGGAAGGAAGAAGGGATTCAGTGAAGGGGCAACAGAGGAGGGTGGGGGGATTCTGATCGTGGTATATTATGTAAAAATATGGAAGTTGTCAATATGTAGATGAAGAATACGAGAGTAGCCCACCTCTAGGGTCTATAAAAATGGAACTCCAGAGCATGTTGAAAACAGACGAAGTGAAAGTAATAAAGGAAACCGTGAGCTCAGGTGAAGAAGTTGCAGGAGTGAATATGCAATGCTGCATGGAAGAGATGAAGAAACCAACAGCACATGCACTTTCTCATGGACCGTGCTGCTTGGCACTAATGCCAGACAGCTCTTTGAGTTTGGATCAGTGAGTAATCATCTGCATCTATCTAGGTTTAGCTGGAAGGTCTTAATTTTTTTAAAGCATAGGGATACTTCCTAGAGAGCAGGGAAAGAGTAAGACAGTGCCTAGGATGATAAGCTAACCAGAAGGTGGGCAAGCAGGTTAGAGCAATGGTGGAGAAGAGACCAGGTAATCTGAGGTCAAAATAGGGATCAGGTGGATGGAGCAAGTCAGGAAAGTAGCTCAAGCTGAGAGACAGAACGAACTGGGCTGGAAGGCTTAGCTTCCTGGCCAAGGTGTTGGTCAAGTGTAGCGCTTTCCAACAGGGTCTGAGCCTGAATCACACCACAGTTCTACCTTATACAAGTTGTAGCATTCTGGGCATATTATTTAACCTCTCTGTGTCTCAGAGTCATTATCTTAGAATGAGATGAGAGTATAGTGAAGATTGAGTATGTATATATGTGTATATAAAGCACATAATATTATATTTCTTTTTTCTTTGCATTTCAGAGCAAATATTTGGAATACATTTTAGACATGTTTTTTGGGATGGTAATTGCTGCACTATTTAAAATTTAAAGAATATTTTTTACCTCTCTATATTGAAATGAATGACTTTCATATGGTCTATAAAGAAGTACCCCAGTTAATGAGCCTAGTATATATATATATATACCAGTCTTAGGCTTGGGAAATTTTGACTTAGCTTTGATACTTACTCCGGAACTTATGATCAGTGGACTTCTAATGATGTCTTAGGTTCTCCGAGCTTCAGTTTCCTCCTCTGAAAACTGTGACAAAAGGAGATAACATAAAATAACAATGTGATCCTTTTCTAAGGACCATACAAATGTCTACAGAAGCATCCTGCTTAAAGCCTCACTAATAATGAATAATAAATGTCCCCTTTGCCCCTAAATCATCAGCCTTCAACTGCAAACATCTTTAGTCCCCTGTGGAATGTTTGACATTGTCAAATTTTTATTTATTTGTTTATTTATTTATTTATTTATTTATTTATTTATTTATTTATATTTTCTAGAAAGAGAGTGTGGGCAGGCCAGGGTGCCATGCTGCTGCAAGTGAACTCCAGAGGCAAGCACTACTTGGTGCCTCTGGCTTTGCATGGGTATTGGGGAATTGAACCAAATACTTCAACCTCTGAGCCCTCTTCTCAGCCCTAGAGACAATTTTTTCCATTTTTTTATTATCCATAATGAGATAAATTTAATGAACAAATAATGAGTTGTTATCCCCATTTCCCCAATGCCCCTCTTCCCTGTCCCCAATCAGCTGGATATCCTCCTCTGTGGGCAGTCTGGATCAGTCCATGGGGGTAGGGGATTGTGGATATCCACCCGCCTTAGTGTGATGTTACTGAGGGGGGGGGCAATGTCTCCTAGAGACAATTTTGATTATCACAACAGAGTGCATACTTCTGGCTCAGCTACAGAGAGGGGAGGGATACTGCTACACGTGCTTTGGAACCCAGACAGCCCATGCCTCAAAGCCAACAAGAAATGAATGACTTCATCCAAAATACCAATAGTGTTAGAGGTTGAATAACTGTTCTAAACAGTGCCTAGGGCTGGAGAGATTGCTCAGTGGCTAAGGCACTTGCCTGCAAAGCCTGACAGTTGGGGTTTGATTCTCTAGTACCCACATAAAGCACAGAGTGGCACATGCATCTGGAATTCATTTGCAGTGGCAGAAGGCCCTGATGCATCCATTTCCTCTCTTTCTCAATCCTTAAAAATAAATAAATAATATTTTTTAGAGTGCCTATATATACTCATTACAAACTTGTTCATTGTTAACTCATGCTGGCATACACTTTCCCTTAGTAAGCACCCCAGTGGTTTATTGTAAGTGCTTTGCATTACATGTAAGAGCTCGTTGCTGTATAAAATAATAACAGAGGTCAAATAATAAATAATAGTTATTTGTTATATGCCTAGCTTTGAATTAGGATATGTGATGTGTGAAATGTTACAGTAAATGTTAATCTTACTAACATAAGATTCTCCTTTAGGATAGGGTGGATTTCTAACATTCTATTTTATTTTATTTTATTTCTTGAATATCGAAACAATTAGCATGTCTTCTAATTTATGCTCCTGACTTTAACAACTTGCTAAATTTTTATATCAGTTAAATGATAGGAATTGTACCTTGAACTATCCCAATTTCCTATAATTCCTTCTTCCTCAATTGTCATTTTTCTATTTTGGGCCCCTCCATATTTCTGAATTATAGTGTCCCCTCCCTTCATTATCCATCTTCTGCTAGTAGAGTTAGTATCCCTTTTACAGTATATTTTACCCTGGAATTTTCTTTTTAAAATCAAATTGAGTAATAACATTTCTCTGCACCACATCTTTTAGTAACTTCTTATGGTTTTCTTGATGTGGTTTCATCTTTTTCAATTCTACTTATTTCATTCATTTCCCTCACCTCAACATAGTTACATTTTAATATTCCAATATCATGATACATACATATTAATGCTCTTGGAAAAACTATGAATCTATAATCAAGATGAAACTGTTACGTTTTATAATGTTGTTCTTGTGTTAGTGAGGAAGGCAAGGAACTTAGTTCTAAATAATTAGTAATGTCCTATAAATGTGTGGTTGGCAGGTAACTGGAAAAGGGAGAAGAAAACATCACAATTTCCATTGATAGTCTTTCCTATACTGATGTCAAGTGTGGTTATTATTAGAGGAGGGAGTGTTAAGGGAAAAGGCAGAAGGCAGTGGATTCCTGCCAGGCCACGAGGAAAATTAGAAAGAGACAAGAAATCAACTCAGACTTTTATTACCTCAATGTTTGGCATGGTTTCTCCTACCGTAGGAAAGCATGGGTCTTCTCAGGCCTTAATGAAAGCTCTGAGGAAATTACTGGAGGTTCCACTGAGTGAGTGCTGACAGAATTGGTAGAGATGAGCCTGTGGAATGATGAGAGAAACCTCATTACCTTTTGTAGCATCATAAAGTATGTTTCCAATACAAGAAGACATTCAACAAAAATTGTCAAAAAATGGGGAATGGAGAGATAGCTCAGTGGTTAAAGATGATTGCTTACAAAGCCTGATGGCCCAGGTTCGATTCTCCAATAACCATGTAAAGCCAGATGCACCAAGTGGCACATGCATCTGGAGTTTCTAGTTAAAAGAGGCCCTGGTGTGCCTATTCTTTCTCTCTCTGTATCTCTCTCTCCTCTGCCTCTCTCCTTGAAAATAAATAAATTTTTTTAAAAATTTCCAAAAGACGTTTATCTAACTTTGGATAAAATCTAAAGTGGCTTTCCTAGAATGTGAGTACATTTATTTTCAATAAATCCTCACTACCAGATGAGCTGACATACATTTTTCAGAATCTATTCATCAAGTGATAAGGCTGTTCTCTGCCTAGCTTTATAAAACCAAATTTGCACTCATGAGCAAATGTTTCTGTATTTTAAGAGTTCTTAATACTTGATTACTAACAGTATTTTAGAACATCTCCTTAGTAGACCCTAAACTACAAATTACGACTCTGGCATTATCAGAAGAGAAAGCTCTTAGCTCATAATAATTGATGGATTCATGATACCTGTAGTCAGATCCAATGAGGAGATACAGAACACAACCAGGCGAAGTGTTGTTAAAGTGAAAGGAGAAGGCCAGAAGATAGAAGCTCTGAAAGTCAGGCAAGGGGGCTTGACCCAAATGTGCTCAGATATTTTTAAGTTGGCTTAAAACAACCTTTTCATTACCAAGCTGACAAAAAAACAACCCAGGTACAACTTGTAGCCAATCCCAAAAGGTCACAAAAAATAATAGCTGTAAATGCTTAAACATATGGTTATATAATTGTAAAATATAATGGCTTATCTTTTTTTCATTTTCAGCTACATGGTATAGCATTTTTAACTAGAAACTATTGTCTGGCAGAACTATATCTAAACAACAATGCAATATTTGAGATAGAAGGTATGTCTTAAATTTTCTTTCTTGATTGAATACATTTTCAATAAAATGACTACTTTCAATCATGGTAAGCATTAGTGATAGAAAAAAATTTGTTTAACACATTTGTTGAAAATATGTGACGTAATATATTTTTAAATATCCATGCACATTGTTTTTAAGAAATATAATGCTAGTTTTCTAATTCAATATTATGTATATTTAAAATTTAAAATAATTGTTTTTTTCACATAAAATTTTACTATTTTACTTCACAGTTGGACACAAGCTAGGTTCTATGGAAACTAATTTTAACAATATTTAGGAGCGTGAATAAATATAAAATCTAAAAGTAGTCATAAATGTTTTATTGGCTATAGTTTTTACCAGCTAAATTCCAGTTTATACTTTGAGTTAATTTTATATATGCAACAATTTTAAGCTCAAATTTAAGCTAGGTATAAAAGTTATGATATGTCATGGTCATAAAACATGAAGAAGAGAAGAAAGCATTTCTTTGATATCATATGTCATGGAATCAACATGTTGCACATTGTAATACACAGAACAATTTCTTGTACCATTGAAATTGAAAATAATTCCAACTAAGCTATAATGTCACCACTATCACACAAACTCATCTCACTTTTATGCTAAAAATATGGGAAAATTCAGAAACAACAAAAATGAGATGTAGTTTCCCGTTATATAAAAATACTTGGCTGAGGGCCTAAGGAGATAGCTCAGCAGTTAAAGTGCTTGCTTGCAAAGCCTGCCTACCTGGGTTCAATATCCCAACACTTAATGTAAAGCCAGATGTAAAGTGACAGATGCATCTTTAATCCTAACAAGCAGTGGGAGGCAGGAGAATTCACAGCTCACCTGTGATGATGGGAGGTAGAACCACGAGAATAAAAACCTTGCAAGCCTCGAGTCTGATGTTCATTTGCAGTCTGGAAATTTGTTTATAGCAGCAAGCGACCCTATCTCTAAGAAGATGGAAACAGGTAACTCGAAGTTCACTCTGACCTTCACATGTGGGGACAACCCCCCCCCCAACACACACAAACCACAAAACCAAATTCAAAGAAAACTATAACCTAAGCTTCAAACTCAAACAAGCAAAATCATTGCTAAGAAAAGCAAGTGAAACCAGCCAGTGATTTTTTAAAAAAAAGACTTTATATTCTCACATCATAATCAGTTATTACTGTGGTATGCTTAATCACAATTAGTGATATCATCAATAGACATTCCTCATGCTACAACCTGTAATGCTTTCTTCTGCTCCCTCATCAAGTCTAATTAGTGTGAAGAAAATGGTTATTTGAAACCATTGACATTTGAAACCATTAACCAATGACATTTAATTGAATTTCAATTTGAAAATAATTAAAACTCTTCTAAAAATCTTGAAACTCTTGCAAACATTTTTTTTTCAGGACTGCATTATTTGCCTTCACTGCACATCCTCCTGCTGCACCGCAATGAGTTAACCAACATCGATGCCACCATGAAAGAACTGAAGGGAATGCCGAACCTGAAGACCCTAAGTACTACTGCTCTCTTATATGCCCAGACAGTAACCATAACAATAAGACACGTTCACTTTCTGAAGTGTAAGAAAGATTAGAGAAGTATCGTAGTCAGCCCACACATCCCTGGGATGAATCTTCAAACCAGGCACAATTTAAGGGAGGAAAGGATTTATTTGTAACTATAGTTACAGGGGAAGTTCCAGAGAGCAAAAGAGGCTGCTCCCCTTTCACAGGTCCAAGCAGAGAGAAAAACTCATCACCTACACCACACACAGAGAACAGGGAACAGGCAGGAGGGCCAAAGAGAATTTCTTCTCCTTTATATAGGCTTAGGGTGGAGTCTTGCAACCCTATCCCAGACTTACTGGCTTCTTGAGTCTCTGGAATTTCCTTCCTGCATGGCACACACAGGAAAGGATGTTTACTTTCAGCTTCTTTGAGCTTCCTTACATTCTGCCCCTTGCTGAGAGACTGCCTTCCTATAAACATCCTCAGAGACCTACCCAAGATAATTTAAAAGATCAAGTTGACAACAAAACCTAACCATCACAAGAAGCTATATTTATACTGAAATACACAGATAGTCAGAATATATGATTCTTTATATATATTATATTCCTTTTAAGACAGGCTTTTGAAAGCAACAGGGATAAAATAATTATGTGTGAAATGATATGACATGTCAAAGAAAAACAACAAAAGAAGATTTATATGTCTAAATCTGTTCTTAATTTTATCTCCTGAGTTAAACGGCAATGCATGTAGTATAGTTTCAGTTCTATGAGCTATCCCAAACAAGAACATCTATAGAGAGAATAACATGAAAAGTAACTATTTTGAGAAGCTGATAGGTAAAGAGGAAGGGGTGGGGAGTCTTTTGAAGGTAATAAAATGTATTAAAATTGTGGTAAGATGTACAACTGAGGAAATATGCTAAAAATGCAAGTTATATCATTACATATATACATATATTATATATAGTATGTGTCTATGTGTGTGGTATGTGCATGTGTGTACATACACATGCTCATATGCATGTAGGCACATGTGTGTTTGTGCTGACTCAGGAATGTGTGTAGAGAACACAGGTTGATATTAAATGTTCACCAATTGCTCTCCATCTTATTTATTAAGACAGGGTCTCTCACTATACCCAGGGCTCACCTTTTCATCTAGATAGCTAGCCAGCTTGTCTCATGAATCTGCTGGCCTCTACCTCCCTGGTGCTGGAATTGTAAGTGTACCACCATGCATAGCTCTTACATGTGTGATCCACACTCAGGTACTCATTACAGACTGAGCCATCTTCCCAGCATATATATATATATATGTGTGTGTGTGTGTGTGTGTGTGTGTGTGTGTGTGTGTGTGTATGTATATATATATCCATAAATGTAGATGTGTATATATATTACAATATGTTAAGATATTGATAACTAGTATCTGAGCATACTGTAATTCGATCATGTTACCATCCTGTTATCCTGTTATACTCCTTCTCCCCCACCCTCAGTTCACCAAGGACCCTCTTCTTTCTTAGATAATCTTCCCTCTGTTTTCTTGTCTCATTCCTTTTGTCCTTCTCCATCCTTCTTGTCAAAATGTTGAATGGCTCAGAACACTGCTGTCTTGTTGGGGTATCTACAACCTCTGTGGGATCATGAATGCACCGGTCAGTTTATTTCAGGAAGACAGTGCCCCAAAGTATTCCTTCCCATCTTGTGGCCCTTACATTCATTCTATTCCCTCTAGTTCAATGTTCCCTGGGCCTTGGAGGGTGTAATAGACATCTCGTTTAGGATTATGCTCCTGACAGCCTCTTAATTTCTGCCTTGATGAGTTTTGAGTCTCCTCAGTGTTTATTGCCATCTCTAGGTGAAGCTGCTTTGGCTGGGAGTTAGAGCAACACTAATGTGATGGTTTCACGGTCTCTGCAATGTTCCCTGAGCCCTGGCAGGTGTGAGAGAGATGACTTATACAGTACTAAGCACTGGGTTTTCTCTTGTCATTTGGATGAGTCTTGTGTCTTCTCATTATTTGCTACTATCTGTACAAACAAGTTTAACTAAAAGTGAGAGCAAGATAAATCCAAGAGGATAAATACATACATTTAGAAAGTATGTTATGGACATAACATCTCCATTTATCCAAACAGCAATAGGAGCTTCCCTCTAAGGTCTATAACCTTCCAAGTCATAGGCTTTTGACTTGGTTCTCAGAACCAAGCATGAACTCCCTTCCATTAAATTGGCCCTATATCCAATCAAAGAGCAGTTTACTACCTCCATAATTTACCACTGTTTCTCCCATGAGTGCATTTTGCCTAGCACTATGACAGCTAGCCAGCAGGGAGATGGATGCTCTCAGTTCCAGCTTGATTTCACAGTGTCCTGTGACCACAGCCTATGGTGTCTTTATTGGTAGTGTCTTACCATCTAGCACTGGTAGGTGATCAAGCAATTTGGCAGTGCCCTGCCATTGTTTTGGGGGCCTTCATAGGCCTCCCTATCCACTGTGTGGGGGAGGCAAAGAGGAGGTAGTGACCCATCTTCAGCTTTGGGGTTTACCTATAGCAACCTAAGACTTCAGAATAAAATTTCCACTATTCCACACAGCAGGTAGTTCTCTCTCTTCTCTCTCTCTCTCTCTCTCTCTCTCTCTCTCTCTCTCTCTCTCTCTCTCTCTTTCTCTCTCAAATATATCTTTATTTTTTTATTTTTATTTTTTAAATATATTCTATTTATTCATTATCAAGCAAAGATACAGAGAGAGAGAGAGAGAGAGAGAGAGAGAGAGAGAGAGCGCACCAGGGCTACCACCTTGTGGGTCTGGCTTATGTGGGTCCTGGGGAATTGAACCCAGGGCCTTAGGCACTGGAGGCAAGTGCCTTAACCACTGAGCCATCTCTCCAGCCCTCAAATATATCTTTAATTTAGCTAATGAACATACAGGTTTCTATAGTACTTATTCATCCCATCTTTAGTTTTGGGTATCCCTTCCCCCTCCCTTCCTTTCCCTGTTCTCACTTAGGCCTCCACATCTCATGTATTCTGTCCCTCCACTTGCCTGTCTGTATCCCCTCCCTTAATCCCTTCCTGCTCTCTCTAAAAGACTCACTCTAGCTTCCTGACCACTACTCCTGATGCAACGTACAAACAAATCTAACTATACTGATGGGCCTTGGATCTCTCTGGTATTCACTGCCATCTGTTAAAAGTAGATTCTCTAGCCAAGAGAGAGAGCCATATGGATCAGAGAAGATAAACATAGACATTTAGAAAACTTTTTGATGGCATAACCACTACTTTAGCCAAATAAGAGTGGAAGCTTCCCTCTAGGGTCTATGTCCTTCCAAGCCATAGGCTTCTGACTTGGTTCTGAGTACTGAGTATGAGTCCCCTCCCTCTGAGCAGGCCTCATATCCAATCAGAGCACAGTGGATTACCCTTATAGCCTGTGTGCCACTATTTCACCAGTGTGCACATCTTGCTTGACTGGTTGATTTTGTAGTTTGTATTATCCACTGCTTTTTCAGGTTATTGGTGCTCATTATCCTTAAGCAGTTTGGATAGCACATTCCAGCCAGGAGGGAGCTAGTTTCCATCTGAGCTCCAGGATGATCACTCAGTGTCCCATAAGGACACCCTGTGCTATCCTCAGCAATAGGGTCTTATCATTTAGATCAGGTGGATAACCCAAGTGATTTGCCAGTGGCCTGCATTGTTTAGAGGGCTTCATGGGCCTCTCTGATCAACAGCTCACTGTGAGGGGTAACCCAGTTCTGGAACTCAGATTTACTACTGTGATGGTTTAGTTTTGTTGTCAACTTGACCTTTTTAATAATCTTGGATAGGTCTCTGAGGTTTATAGTAGCGATCAGTATGTAAAAAAGCTCAGGAAGCTCCTGGGAGGGCAGTTCAGGAAGGAAATTCCAGAGACTCAGGGAGGCAACAAGTCTGGGAAAGGATTGCAAGCCCCACCCTTAGGTTACGTAAAGAGGAAGGAAATCTCTCTTTTGCCCCTGCCTATTTTATTGGTGTGTGTATAGTGTTGGTGATGGGTTTCTCTCTCTGCTTGGACCTGTGAAAGGGGGCTAGCTTCTTTCACCATTATGGAACTTCCCTGGGATCTGTAGCTTCAATAAATCCTTTCCTTCTAATAACTGTGCCTGGTTTGGAGGTTCATTCCAGAGGTTCATGAGCTAACTATGACAACCACTATTATAGTTCCTCTGCCTTATCCTAAAATCCTGTTATTCTGTCTTCCACATGGTCTATTCTATTGATACAGCTTTTCTGTGTGCTTTATAATTGAATTATTTCATTTTTTGATTTCTGTTTAGTTTTTCTTCAATGTCTTTATCTCCTTATTGAGATCCATTTGAGATTTCATTACTTGGTTTGACTTTCTCATTACATTTAGTAGACTGTGTTCCCTTGAAGTTTATTCAGGTGTTTGTGTCCTCTTTAATTCATTCAAAATGTCTACTAAGCTCTTTTAGTTGATTGTTTGAGCTCTCTTGCATTTCATACAGGCATTTATTCATGTCCTCTTTAAAAGGATGTAACCTCTTTAAGTGGTTTTTAATTCTTTATAGTTTCCTCTAAGTAGCTCTTGCTGGAGGAGTCAACTATGGGACTAGGCATTCTTGGTGGGGATATCTTGTCTTGGTTTCTCATGCTTCTTATTCTTTGTTGGTGCCTGCCCGTCTGGAGATAATCCCTTTGCCTTACAGAGTATGTACCAAAAGCAGCTTCACTGTGAGACACAGGATGGGCTGGGGCCAGAATAGCACTTATAACCAACATGCATATGGATTTGGGTGAGGGAGGAAGCCACCGCAAACTAAGTAAGCCTTGTCTGGAACTGTTCAAGATAGTCTACTAACTTCTGGGTTTAGAGGAGGAAGCCTAGGATAAGCTCACCAAAACTGTTCAGGGTAGGCCTGGTCCTCCTGACTCCTGGTGGACTACACATGTCTCTCAGTTATACATTTTAAATGGAAGAATTGTGTGGTTTGTGAAAGTGTATTCCTAAAGTCAATTCACAAACAAAAATAGTAAGTGGTAAATTTTCAGCTAAATCCCAGCTAGCAAGAGACTGGCTTCATTATTGAAAAGAAATGTGTCAAGAAATAAGTTTTTAAAAAAAGGCTAATGAGATGGCTCAGAGGTTAAAGGTACTTGCTTGCAAAGCCTACTGTCCAGCACCCATGTAAAGCTGAACATAAAAAGTAGCACATGCATCTCGTATTTGTTTGTAGCAGCAAGAGACCCAGGTACACTCATACACCCATACACACAAATAAATAAATAAATATTTAAAAATAGAAAATAAAAATAGCGTTCCTGCTGTCAGTATGCTTATGGTCTTAAATATGTTAATAAATATGTTCCCAACAACACAAGGATTCTAAGTTTCTCTTGTTAGAAGATTAGTGACAAGATTTGCAGACTTCAGAATTTGAAAACCTTTCTATCATGATATAGATGTGCCCCTCTCATTTTTTTCTTCATTTTTCCCAGAATTGTCTGACTCCATGTTTTGAACACATGTTAAACAGTGTTTATGGTGAAGCTCTGATCAGATTGCATAAGGAGGAACAAAAGTTTCCATAGATTTTCACTCTCATCAGTAACATCTGCTGTACTGATACGTGCATGCTTTAAATCCAAACATTAAAATCACCAAATCTCCTAAGTTTCTGAGAATTCTATGATTACTTTGCAAATGTGATGAGGTCACCTACGAAAGGAGTTTTTTGGTGTTTTAATACTCCATTGGCTCAGACTGGCCCACATATATATCTTCCCTTCTGTGTCAATCAAATGGTTCTATGATTAAAGAACTATATTCAGAACCCTTACCTACCTCTTTTATTTTCTATAAAATGAACTGTCTCAAGATTTCTTCAAACACTGAGATAATTCTGCAAAGCAATTCTTAAGAAAAAATTATTGGGTATGAGACGATGGCTCAGCCATTAAATATTCTTGCTTGCAAAACCTGCTGGCTCAGGTTCGATTCCCCAGTACCTACGTAAAGCCAGATGCACAAAGTGGTACATGTGTCTGGAGTCTGTTGGCATTACCATGCTCGCTCACTCTCTCCCCTCACAAATGAAAATATTTTAATAAATAAAACCTACCTTAAAATAGGAAAGTTTCTTGTCACTAATGGTATTTTGAATCATCAGCAAAATAAAAATCATTGTATTGTGTATTAAGTAAAAAGGTAACTATGTTTCCTAAAGTCTAGAAATTCTTGTAAGTAGTAAACACACAAAATAACGAAATGTTTTCTAATATTCTTATTTAAACTTTAATAGCAATCCAGTGATGTGATTAGAATTATTCCCTCTGCAATAGTGGAAATGCCAAGATTAGAGATTTAACCCAATTATCTAGAAATGTTGAAAAAATTAATACTTTGTTTCATTGATATCTGACCTGGCTTGCAGGTCAGTCAACAAAGACCCTAAGGGAGGGGGTAAGAATGGAAGGCACAAGAGACGCGAAGATTGGAGACAAGACAGGGGTCTGATCAAGTCTCGATTTATTGGAGTTCAGGCAAATGCTTATAAACCCTCTTGAAGGAGGAGGTACATGGACACTTCCGTAGGAACTTGCGTAGCTGGATTGCTAAATGGATTGCTGATGCAACGAGGTCATGTGATTTCTAGGAGGAAGCCTCGCAGGCGGGAAAAGTAAACTTATGCAGAGAAATAGCAACTTAGCTTTGGTTAGTAGAGAAAATGGCAGAGACCTTCAAAATGGCGTCAACACAGTTAAGGCACAATAAGCAGCTCCCCACAGATACCTGTCATTCGATTCATTTGATATTTATAAATTACTCATTAATTCAATAAATATCAAATCATGCATTCATCAGATGACATTGTATTGGCTAAAAGAAACCAAAGTTGAATAAGAAGGACTTGGTTTGGTGTTGTCTATGGCTTACCATTTCATAACTTGCAGCCTTTCTATTTCTTAAGCATTCAAAGGGGTTTGTTGCAAAACTATTTGTACCACTTGCTCATGTAAAACCTTAATAACTTAAACAAACATATGATAAAACAACCCTCAGAGGGCCATGAGCAAGTTTAGCCATAGTAATGAGCCAGTGCTTGATCCAGACCTTGGTGCACCTGAGAACAGAAGTGTGTCAGGCCTGGGGTCAGGGAATGAAACACCCTTATTCTTTGAAGGCCGGTTAAAATGATCTCCACTTGAAATCAGAGTGGTGTCATTCATGTTTTAACTACTGTTTTTCCAAAGGAGAATCTTGTCATAGGCCATTATTTAATGAAGATAATACTATGACCAATTAAAAATTTTATAAAGCATTTGCTAGCTTTAATATAGTCTTAAATAAAGACTTCATTATTTAAGACTATAATAAAGCCACCTTTAATCCCAGCACTCCAGAGGCAGAGGGAGGGGGATCGCTATGAGTTCCAGGCCATCCTATAACTACAGAGCAAGTTCCAGGTCAGCCTGGGCTACAGTGAGACCCTCCCTCAAAAACAACAAACAAACAAGGCATTTTCTGAAAATGCTTGGGAGCAAATCCACTTTGCTGTCATGCCCCATTTTGGTGACAGATATGACATGGACATTTGCTGCATTTGCTGGACTCCCGACAGTACTTATGTGGTAATGTCCTCACGCTGATTCTAGGAGCCACAATGACAATCTGCGAGGAGAATCAGCTCATTAACTTCAGAAAAACGATGTATTTTTCAAATGTTGTAATTTTTTGTGTTTTCAAGTAGGAAAACCATGTAAAACTCCAAAGCAGCATTATTCCACTTCAATCACAAGTTCTTCCCAGGGTGAGAAAACAGCCCGGAGGGCAAAGCTCTAACCCTGTCAGCAATGCACCCTCCACTGGCATTCCAAGTGCTTGCCCAGGAGCCACAGGGCTGCGAGCTTCAGGGAGGCCAAGAGCCAGGCTGAGTGTGAGGTCCCAGTGGCTGGCAGGGCCCCACCCCTTCTATCCAGGAGGTCTATCTTTCCACACCCTCCCTGCAGCAACCTTCCTTCTCTTCCCTTCCCTGGAGCCTCAGACCCTCTTCAAGGAGCATGACTCCAGTCCCTGGAGTCTGATGGCCCCTTTATGGTCACTCAGGAAACAAAGAGCAACAGGAATTCTGACCCCATTCAGAGTAGCAAAGCCAGAGTCCCATTGGCTGGCCCAGGGGTGCGAATGGAGAGAATTTCTGGACGCCCACCTTTTATCTCCTGATGCACCCAGCTTGCCTTTTAAAACCAAACTGTGGATCCTTCCTCAGTAAAAGCATGTGCTTGTGCTGGCTCACCCGATTATTTTTTGATTAAGTAGAAACGTCGTATGCACGAGTCATGTGTTGGTGCCTCCGTTTCCCTCCTCCCTGTCCCCGTTCCACTGTGGGTCCTCCTCAGTGGGAGTGCTGGAAGGCTCCCTGGGGACTGAGGACTCTGTGTTGTTGGGGCAGATCCATGGCTCTTACATTCTTATAATCTGTCCACCCTCTCTTCCATAAAGTTCCCTGAGCCCTGGTGGCTGAGTTTTCAAGTCTACCTTAGCGTTCCTTTCTCAGCAGTTTCTAGATTTCAGCTTTGGCAGGTTTTGAGTATCTTCTGTGTCTGTCTCCATCACCCTGGCTCGGGTTGTTCGGCCCCTGTGAAGCAGCACTCTTGCTCATCTCTCCATTTCTGTGGTTTCACCTGGGCCCTGGCTGGTGTGTGAGGGGTGGGTCATCTCCTGCCTGGGAGTCAGCTATCAGTTCTGGTCTTGTTGACCAGATAAGAGAGTGTCATAAGGGAGACAGATGCTGACCTATAACCTCAAAATGTAGGTGCCTGATCCTTGATCGACAAGCTGTATGAGTATAAACTTCCCTGTATGTTTTCCCCATCTAATACAATGGGCAAGTTGTTTATTAATTGCAGGTGCTTTAATACATAGTGATTTCTAAATTCTGCTTTAAAAGTTAAAAAAAATGAAAACCAGTTATTTAGATCTTTTTACCCTCTTCTGTTTCATTAAGAATTAGCTTCAGGGCTGGAGATATGGCTCAGCGGTTAAGGCACTTGTCTCCAGTGCCTGAGGCCCCAGGGGTTCAATTCCCCAGGACCCACATAGGCCAGATCCACAAGGTGGTGGCCTTGGTGCTCTCTCTCTCTCTCTCTCTCTCTCTCTCTCTCTCTCTCTCTCTATCTATCTATCTCTATCTATCTCCTATATCTCTCTGCTTGAAAATGAATAAATAAAATATTTAAATTAAAAAGAGAAAGACAGCTTTAAAAAAAAAAGAATTAGCTTCATATGTATGAGTCACTGCAGTCAAACTCCTGCAGTAAGGTGGAAGAGACATTTTGATATATTGTTGGGCAAATGTAAATTGCGTAGACTCCGACTCCCAAATGAAGATAAGCAAGAGAGTGCTGGCGCCACTGAGGTGTGCTCTATAAGTAGCCTAAAGGGAAGGTGGATTAAATGGTATTAACCTATTGAAAGCGAAAGTGTAAGCAATTTTGCTTCATAGTTTCTACAGGAATGTGCCCATACATCACTGAAAGCTTTCAGAACAGACACAGGAAACTGATTTCATATCTTAGGAACTTAATTTATGGTGATTTTAGTAGCATCTATCCAAACCTCATAAATCCAAAATGTTAAATAATTAATAGTATCTAGAGGGGGGGAAGAGAGTTGAAAACGAGTTTGCTTCTTTCTAAAATGTAAGAGCTTACAAAAATGAAGATGAATCGATGAAATAATGTCTTCCAAATTATTTAGTTGGATTTTTTCCCCCAAGTCATGTCAGCAGTGGCTGCGCTAACTGCTGGGCTTGCTGGCCTTCTGTGCAGATGCTGCTTAAAGATTAGCTGGGTGGTGAGTGAGAGGAAGCACATGGATTTTTTAAAAATTTTTTAAAATAATTTATTTATTCATTTTCAAGCAGAGAGAAAGAGAGAGAGAACGCATAGGGCCACCACCTTGTGGGTCTGGCTTATGTGGGTCCTGGAGAATTGAACCCGTGGCCTTAGGCACTGGAGGCAAGTGCCTTAACTGCTGAGCCATCTCTCCAGCCCAGCACATGGCTTTTTAATAACTAGATGCCTTAGTCATAAAGATTGCACTGCAAATCCAGGTTTGGTGTTTTGTTTAACTGAAGCTAGAGCTTTAAATTTACATAGTTCCTTAACCAGGGATTAAGTGAAGTAGTAATGTTCTCCCAGGGAAAAAGACAACGTGAAGGATACATCAACCCAGGCTGAGCCAGCGAGACAGACACCAGCGATTTTCAGCACAACCTAAAGCAGAAGTACAGAGATCCCTAAGACCTCAACCATAAAGCAGACTTAATACTAACCCACCATGACTCAGGGAACTGAGCAGAAGAGGGAGCCGAAAGATTGTAAGAGCCATGGTGGGGGAGATCTCCCAGAGACATGGCCCCCCTCAGTAACAACATACAAAGTGGGGTGGAACCAGGATGAATCCTAGACTATCCATAACCCCCTATCCCATGGGCTGATCCAGACTGCCAGGATACCCAGCTGATTGGGGACAGGGAAGAGGGAAATCGGGAATTGGAGACATCAACACATTGTTCGCTCATTAAGTGTATCTAATTATGGATAATAAAGATATAATTAAAAAAAAGAATAAACCTCACTGAACCATGATTCCCATTAGCATCACACATGAAGGCAGATCCGACCTCTAGCTGTTAAGATGGGAGGATGGGTGGGCGTAAGCCTTGACTCCCCAAGACAGTGACCACAAAGCAGACTTCAACATAAAAAGTTTGTGATGTTTTCGTCCTCCTAAATTCTCATTAAACCCCATTGTGCTTTGCTTTTGTATCCATAAAGAGTGTCCTTTCCTCTCTCTGGCTCAGGCTACACTCATGGATCTTTTTAAATCGGTCCTTTTTACTGGTTTAATATACATCCGTTCAATTCCTTCCCATAGTTCTAATTATTTATTTCCACATTAAATTCCTTCTCTTTTAAGAGTAAACTTCAAGTCACTTTTGTCAATTAAACCTGTAGGGGTTTTTTCCCCTTCTCATTTCTCCCACTACAGATGACTTTTCATTGTCTTAAGTTCCTGTCCTGGGTTCTGCAGTTCATTTTTGCTTTCCTCATGCTTTAAGACTCTGTTCCCTATGCACCAGGTGTCTGCCCCTGCTTCCTGCAGCTTTCTTTAATATAAGGATTCGATCCGTCAGAAAATCCTGTATCTGCAACAAATATCACAGTGTTTTATGACAGGCAAATCAAAAGAAATCCACATTATGGATTTTTCAGATTTTAACTAGTTGTGTTTTTAAGCATGCCCAGTCTTTGTTATGTTGCAAACTCTGCTTTATAAATATTAATCAGATTATTTCCGGGTGTCCAGTGCTTGATATTATCATACTTAGAGCATTCTCTGCATCTTATGGATCACACATGGAGGCTCATCTTGAACCATGAATCAATGGCACAGTAGGCTGAGCTCTTGATGCTAGCGCCACCTAGCGGTCATCTGCACTTGGTACTTTTCAGAAGTTGGTTCTCATAGAAACTTTATTTCACAATTTTTGAAGTAACCCAATTTCACTGATTATATAGGCAAACCACTTTGCTTGAAGGGAAAACACTCAAAACTTGGAGTCGAAGAATTTTTTAAATGTCCCCTCGTGTTGATCCCTGAGGGACCGTGATATCAAAAGTGTCAGGTTCATGATACATCCTACGCCTTGCACACTAGGATCTCAGGGCTACATATGCATCGCCATCACATCTGGGTGGCTCTGCAGGTGCTGTGGGCACTTACATCTTCTGATCGCCCTGGAGTGCCGTGCAGGGAGAACATCTATTCGAACAGTGTATTGCAGCTGTACCCATCTCCACCCAGGCCCCCTCCTTACTCTTGTGACTGGAAGCATAAGCCCCCAAATACTTCAATTCCTGCCTAGTACTGAAGCTTAGTCAAAAGTTATGGTTTGAAAGGTCCTAGGTCCAGTGGGGGAGCTACGGCTGCTGCTTGCCTGAATGGACAGTCATACCCATGAAATTGACCTCTAAATACTTACGTTTATGCTCTCCCCGCTTTTTCAATAAAAGGCTGAAAAAAAAAAAAACCCAACTGCAGTCACTCATAGAGTTGACTTTTAGTTCTTCCTTGAAGAATTTACTCATGTACATTTGAAATTTTCCCCGTTTTTTTGTAGCAAATTTGAATCATATGTCCCCAGCAACTAGTAAAGTTTATAGTCATGTATATCATGTATCATACAGTCATGTATATCAGTCAGTAAATATTTATTGAATTAATTCATCTGCTAGGGAAATTAAAAGCTGCCTCAAATCAGTAAGGCTAATCAGTAATGAGGCTATAGGTTGCATGGTGGCAAATGAATTCTTACATGGTTCACACATTTTAAAACTTCCCGCATCTTATCAAGTGATGAAAGAAACTAATTTTGAAATCTGACATCTTATTTCGGATTCTTCCACTGCAGGTCTATACCAAAACCCTTTGTGCCAATATAACCTGTACCGTTTATATACAATCTACCATCTTCCAGGAGTGGAGCTGCTTGATGGAAATCGTAAGGATTCCCTGTAGATAAATACTTGAAACACTGCCTTAGGATGGCGGGATATCTGAAAATTCCTGTTTTATGAGAACACTCTAAAGCCAAGCATAGTGGCTCCTGCCTTTAATCCCAGCCTTGGAGAGGCTGAGGCAAGAGTTGGGCCATGAGTTAGAGGTAAACCTGGGCTGCAAAGTGAGTTCCAGGTCAGCCCAGGCTAGAGTGAGACTCTGTCTCAAAAACAAAAATGAAAGAAAAGAGGAAAGGAAAACTAATGAAAAAGAATACTGTTACAAATTTATCAATGAAGCTTTCTAATTATCTTTTCAACATCTGTGCTGTCTGAAGGTTGCAGCACCTTAGGAGAGTGTGTCTCCACCAGGTACTAGAAGGTCATCTCTTCACGTCCCTCTTGTGACATTCACATACTGGATACCAATTAGTTTGCTTTCTGGCACCTTCGTTTCTTATATCAGAGGAGGAGGGCTGGAGAGATGGCTTAGCAGTTAAGGCATTGCCTGCAAAGCAGAAGGACTGGAGTTCGGTTCCCCAGTACCCACGTAAAGTCAGATGCACAAGGTGGTGCATGCGTCTGGAGTTTGTTTGCAGTGGCTAGAGAGGCCCTGGAGTGCCCATTCTCTCTGTGTATGCCTCTCTCTCTCACTCTCTCCAAAACAAACAAATAAATAAATAAGTAAAAATATTTTTAAAAAATAACTGCTACCAAACATGGTGGTACATGCCTTTAAAAATATATATATATTATGACTAGCAAAGAAAAAACATCCACGTTATGGATTTTTCAGATTTTAACTAGTTGTGTTTTAAGCATGCCCCTCCCAATCTTTGTTATGTTGCAAACTCTGCTTTATAAATATTAATCATATTATATATATAATGTATATGTATTATAAAAGATGAATTGGACTTGATCCCTTAAGACCTGAATTCCTAAAGTAATTTTCTTAGAGTTTCTATAAGTTTATATTTTTAAAGTTGAGATAATCACCAATAACTTCACAAGTGTCTAGTTACGCATCATATAAAAACTAGTATGCTTGATTTATATAATCCATATAAACATCAACCCGAGTGCATTACATGTCACATTTCTGAGACTGCTTTCACCCCAAGCACAATATCATCTACTGCTCTGCGTTTCCAACTCTATAGGATATTCCTCAAGAGTATTATGGATGAGAGTCTTCTCATGAGGCTATATCAAACCTCCTGGTCATGTCTCCTCTCCAACATCGGCAAGGAGATGCTGGGTGCCCCAACCTGTGGTGTGAGCTGCCCACACTGATGTGTTATAAAGTCGAGGGGTGCACTAGAGTGTAGAATTGAGCCACACCTGTGACATGACGGCATCTATGGAGTGCCTGGAAGAATATAGAGATAGCTATGACGTCCCCTTTAAGATCTCTTTTGACAAGATGGTCTCACTTAACATAGTTCAGGTGAATGCATTTTGGAAGTAAGTTCTACTTTGAATCACTTTGCATTACCTATTCGATCGCTGTGTACTAACATTATTATCTTTTGTACTTTTCAGCAGTTACAGAAAAAGAAAGAAGAACAATGATTACCATTTTTAACCATAAAAAAGCCCATACCATTCAGTCCATAGCATTTGGAGGAAAAGTAGATGAGTCATGGAACCCTAAATTGCCACTGAAGCAGAAACAAGTCCAAAGGCTTCCTTCAGGTATTGGGGGGAGAGGAACACCATGAAATGAAAACTCCTTAAGCTTTTGGAAAATTTGATTGTGACAACTGTAACTTAAGTACCTATATAGGGAAATAGCTTCTAGCTACTTTTAAATACTGTTTCTTTTCAGCATTACACTTAGTTAAAGTGAATCATGTAATTTTATCTTAGTTCATCTTAGTATAAAATGAGGTTATGTGATATAGTGAGGTAATACATTGGAGCTCTTTCTCCAATATCTAACACAGTATAAAAGGAACAGCAAATAAGCTATAGCCATTTTCATTGGCTCTGATACCATATATTTTTCTCAATTAAGGGGAGAAGGTTTAGATTACCTAGAAAATATATTAAGAAATAAATGACCACTTGCAATTTTACTGCTTAGAAATTAACACTTTAACATGATTATAAATGCCTAAAAGAAATTACGTAAATATACCAATATATTCAGTTATGTTTCATTAGTTGGAATATAATTTATTATATGTACCAGAAATCCAAATAAATAAAGGTTCTCATATATAAACGAATAGTGAGATAAGGTGGGTAAGGTTAGTGTGAAGTCTGGCTTCTGTTAGTGTGCTCTGTGGTTATAAGGTGGATGCTGTATGATCAAAAACCATCACACCTCTAAGCTAGAAAGGAAGAAAATATGCCAGAGTCCAATCCTTTTCCTCATGACATTTACCAAATGACATAGATACATTTTAAGAGAGCCAAATGGATTTGCTAAAATAAAAGAGGAAAATGTTAAATGAAAAAGAATTATTTTGAAGAATTTAACCAGAATATAGAACAGAGGGGGGGGGAAGCATAGGACATGAATAACGTAGAGATAGAGATTTGAAAGGAAAGATCCAATGTCAGTAATCATTTTTAAAGGAAAAAGATAGATAAATTGAGCAGAAGGTAATCTTTGAAGCAATAATTGCTGAGAATTTTCCAAAACTGGTAAGTTAAATAAATCCTATGATTTTTGGGGGGGACAAAATGAATCCTATGTCATAATAGACACATAGCCAAAGTGATTTCAAAGTCCTCAAAGAAAAAGTGTGGATTTCTTACAAAGGATGGCAGATTCACAACAAAGACCTCAGCTCAGTTATGGACCCCAGAAGATGGGTATAAAGTCTCTAAACCACTGAAGGAAAGAATGGCCAACTAAGAATTCCAGAACCAGGGCTGGAGAGATTTCTCAGTGGTTAAGGAACTTGCCTGCAAAGTAACAACCCAGGTTCAAGTCCCCAGCATCCACACAAAACCAGATGTGCAAAGTTAAACGTGTATCTGCAGTTCGTTGGCAGTGGCAGAAGGACCTAGTGTGCCCATTCTCAATCTCTCTCTTCCTCCCTCACTTCCTCCTTCCCTCCCTCCAGGCCTCCCTCTATCTGATTCTGTCTCTCTCTTTCTCAAATAAATAAACAAAAACTAAAAAAAAAGAACTCCAGAACCAATTCAATTCTTATTCAACACTGAGCAAGAGGAAAAGAGCAAAAGAAAATAATAATAATAATAATAATAATAATAATATAATGCTGACACCTTGACCTCTTTCAATTTTTTTCATTGTGAAAAATAATTGTTTTATTTACTTATTTTTTTTTTTGAGGTAGGGTTTCATACTAGTCTAGACTGACTCGTAACTCACTCTGCAGCCCTAGGCTGACCTTGAACTCATGGTGGTCCTCCTACCTTAGCCTCCAGAATGCCGGGATTAAAGGCATGTGTCACCATGCCTATTGTGAAAATATTTTAGCAGGAAAAGTTCAAAAAATATATCAAAATAGGTGCATATATATGCTCACGTTTGTCCACCAATCATTAACAGTCTTCCCTCTTCACCAGCCTCACATAGGAGACCTTGTCTCTTTATCTGGGAAGAACGGGCCTCTGTATACATTATGCTTATACTGAAAACAATATGCTGCTGAGCCCTTGTTTGAGTCTTGTTTGTCTTGATAAGGGCTCATGTCCCCCAGGCTGGTTTCAACCTCAATATGGAGCCAGGGATGACTTTGCTCACCTAGCCCTCCAGCTCCTACTATTTTTATTGCTGATGATTGAACCCAGGACATCATGCATGCTAGACAGTATACCAGTGAGCTACATCCGCAGGGGCCTGATGGTCATATTCTGATAAAAGGATTCAGACAGGACAAAGAGAGATTTTCTTTCACTCACTGTTGCCTTATAATTTATACTATGTGAGAAAAATATGTGCTGTTTGGAATTAAAAATGTAGAAGAAAATGACAATACTTTGCTATTCATAATGTGGATAAATATGGAAGATGTTACTTTAAACCAAATAACCTTAGTAGAGAAAGAAAAACACTGCATAAGTAGTTAACTTGTTATGAAATCTAAAATGATCAAACTCATAGGAACGGAATTAGAACTGTGGTTCTAACAGAACTCTAATGGTTCTTTCTGGGAACTGGAAAGAGGGCCAGATGAGAGACGGAGTTTGAAGGGGCAAAACCTCAGTTATCCTTCCGGAGGTCTGACGCACCTCACACTACACGTGGACCCCAGGACAATGGAAGCTGTGTGAAGTGAATGTGAATTAGCCTATGGTGATAATTTACAAATACGTGTATGCATGCCAAAAATGCCTATTTGCACACCTTACATATGTGTGATTGTTCTTTTTCAACGGTGCCTCAACAGCACAGGGTGCAGAGAACGCTCAGGAAGTCCCAGAAGACTTGTAGAAGCCACTTGTGACCTCAGGAGCTCTCAGAGGCAGCCAGGGCCTGGGTCCTCGGTGCCAGGACTGGCAAGAGCTCAGACTGTGGGCTTTACTGACCCAACAGCTGCTGCAAAGTTCTGTCTCTGGCTTGGCACCAGGCCTTCTAGAGAGGATGAAACCAAGGTCGGCTTTGAGCACAAGCCCTGCAGCTCTAACGCTCAGGAAGAGATATTCTTAAGACCTGGGATTCGTTTATTCTTTCTTTGAAGTCAATGCCAAGAATCCAAATGGATGAAATGGCCCTAAATATTTCTCCTCACTATTCACTTGTAGGCGCATCAGAAGCTCCTATGAGCGTCACTGTCTTACTTAGAAATTTTCCCACTGGCAGCCAATCTGAGGACGAGACTTATATTAAAGACTTTGCCCCCAAACCTAAGGCAAAATCTACCACTAAAAACTGCAGTTTGGGTTTGGTGTCAGGCATTGTTGATAGGTTACTTGAAATTAGAAAGCCAAGATTGTATTTACAACGCTATCGCATTATTTTTAAACACCAAATAAATATTTGAGAAATACTAATTTAGAATTTTATTTTCAGATTTTGCATTTGCGGATAATGTAGACAAGTAAGTGTTTTTTTATCCTTATTTTTATTGTCAGATTGTCTCATAATTATCTTGTCTCTAAATTATCCCTATTTCCTAAAATAGATTTTAGTGAATTAAAAATTATTAGCTTTTCAATAGATGGGAAAATGGCTGTTTGTCTAAAAACAAGTGAGTTCCAGCTGTTTTCATCTTTGACATATTTAGGTTTCTAATGTGATTATTATAACCTCAAGTAAATGAAAAGGTGATTGGATGCATAAAAGATAAAAACTTGTTAAGAATTATTAACTCTTCCAAATGAGGGACTTTTCCTAATTTTCTTCTAAACAGTTTCAGCAGAGTCAATTATCATATAGATTAGCATTTTACATTCACTAGAATTTACATTTTCAAAAGCAAACACTTCATTAATTCTACAGAGGACATTTCATATTTATGAATACTGATGAATTTGAAAGTCATTACTTTTCCATTTAGGAATCTTTGGATTCAATGTTGAAAAATATTCTCGTGCACATTTATAAAATATAGCATAATGGAGAAAATTAATAACTTCATAATAAAATATGCTTCATATGCATGATACCAAATGTGTTTTAATCATCTCATTTAACAGTTGTCAACCACAAATGAATGAGCGTGTGATCTGCAAGCTGTAATACCACATCCCAAATATACCCAGACACTCTCATTAAAAAGTAAACCATATGAGCTGGGGACATGGCACAGTGGTTAGAGGCACTTGCTCTGCAAGCCTGCTGTCTGGAAGGCAGATACCCAGCACCCATGTAAAGCAGGATGCAAAGTGGCCCATTCATCTGTAATCCCAATTAGACCCCGACAATTGGAGGTGGAGTCAGGAGAATCCTGAAATTTGTACAAACAGGAGACCTTGTCTCAAGTAAGGTAGGAGAGGATCAACACATTAAGGTTGTTCTCTGATCTCCACATGTACACAAATTTTATATATATATACAATAAAAACCATGTCATTAGACCGAAAGGTCATTAGTGGTAAATCTCACAATTTGAATCGTATTATACAAAGAGCACAGAAAAAAATGTAATTTATCCATCTAAATAAAAATTCAGGCCTGGAGTCATGGTGCATGCCTTTAATCCTAGCACTTGGGAGGCAGAGGTAAGAGACTCACCATGAGTTTGAGGCTAACCTGGGACTACAGAGTGCATTCCAGGTCAGCCTACCTCAAAAAATCCTTTTCTGGGAACAGTGATAGAGTCTTTCTCTAGTACGCATGAGGCCCTGGCTCCCATCTGCAGTAACACAGAACATAGACAAACAAGCGCCACCATGTTGATCAAATGGACTCCTTTCTGACATAATTTCCCTGCCCTGGCAGGACTGTGTTTGATGACCCTGAAGATGCTGTGTTTGTGAGGTCCATGAAGAGGTCAGTGATGGCCATTACCAGTATGAACTGGAATACAGTTCCCACACGAGAGGAAAAGTACAAAGAGGAGAAAGGCCCAAAGCCTGCTCAAATGCTCATAACTACACTGAGATAACCCCCAGCAGTCCCAGAACTCCCAATACTGGTCAGTGGTCTATTAAACTGCCCTGTGACTTAGCATGTTCACCTGTAGTATACCTCAAAGCTTTCAAATGTAAACAGAAATGCGAGTAATGAAAAATAATCATTAAGCTAGGGAGATAACTTAGTGGCTAAAGTCACTTGCTCACAAAGCCCAGGTTCAATTCCCCAGTACCCACATAATGCCAGATGCACAAAGTGGCATCTGGAGTTTGTTTGCAGTGGTAAGAGGCTTTGGTGTGTTCATTCTCTCTTCACAAATAAATAAAATTATTTTTAAATCCAAAAAAGAAAAATTATTGCTACACTGTAAGAAGCTACACATAGATATAGAAATGTCTGCAAATTATAAATGTTGAACCCAACACATTTTTTAAAAAAGATGATCAGGGTTGTGTAGCTATCGTTCTTGATCAAGAAATAGGCTATTGCCAGTCCTCTTAAAACCCTTCTCTGTGTTTGTTCCCAGTCACACCAAGCCTTCCAAATGAATGGCTGCCAAGCTTTCTGTACAGTGTGTTCTCCAGGTTTGTATGTGAAGGCCATATGAATGAACTCACTGAAGATGAATCTCTCATGTGGGTCTTCCACTAGCCATTGCAAGACACATCTATGTGGGTGCCAGTGCTGATAGCGTGATCATGTCCACCACTGCTCAGTATTTCTCCACCTGACTATATAATCCATTTTACCCAGTGTATTCTGGGACATAGGCCAGTTCTGGATGTAAGCTAATGATCTTGAACTGGCCTAGCTACCAGTCCACTGGTAGGAAGTAAGGAAACCAGACAAGCTTTTAGCAAAATTGCCTTGTGCTGAGGGACAAAATAAGATATGGTAACTCAAATTCATTGTTGGTGTTCTTCAAGGAGCTTGCTAGGAAGTTTCTAAAAGGAAGTAGGGTTTCTTTCTATCCCGTCCTATCTGACCCGAGCTTGGAGAATAAAGACACACTGGAGAAGGGAGACTGATGGGGAAGCAGGCAAGGCATAACAGCTTCGAAGGAATAATGACTCACACCCCAGATGTACACACTCTTGGCCTGTAGGCACTTGGGATTCAGTGCTCACCCAGTCTGAAAATTCAGGTGTGGTTCCTGACAGAAGGTCAGGTAGGGTCAGGAAAGAATGATTGGACCACTCATGTGAGTGTGCTGGTAGCAAGGCCAAAATGACCCGTGTGTCATTCACGACTAGTGACAGAAGGAACCAACACCTTCTCTTACTCTTTCCTGCTTCATTTATTTTGATATAGTGATTATCTCTTAATCCAGTGGCTATATCATAATGATGCTCAGGCCTCTAGGAAGGCCCATATTCTGAGGTCCTTTATGGAATCTCTGGTAAGCTCTAAGAGGAAAGTAACAACAGCTCCCATAGTTTTTTAAAATTTAATTAATTTATTTGAGAGAAAGAGAGAGGGAGGGAGAAAGAGAAAGAGGCAGATAGAATGAGTGTACCAGGGCCCTTAGCCACTGCAAAAGAACTCCAGATGCATGCACCACTATGTGCATCTGACTTTATGTGGGTACTGGGGTACTGAACCTGGGTCCTTGGGCTTTGCAAGCAAGTGTCTTTAACCACTGAGCCAGATATCTCTCTAGCTCTCCCATAGGATTTTGAGCCAACATCACACTAGCTGTAGTAGAAAATGTCGGGTCTTCAAACGGCAGGTCTAGACATTCAGCTGCACCTGTACTTGTACGGACAGCCTGGCCACTGATGGGTGACTCTGAAGCCACCAGGCAGTAACACTGGACAGTAACAACCCCTTCCATGACAAAACACTGTGTGATCAACTTCAAGATGGCCTGTAAACTGTATAAAGTATTTTTAAATTAGCCTTTAATAAGTTTGGAACAAGATGTGGTAATCTCTAAATTAATCATTAAAACAAAAGAATGTACAGCCCATTGTATTTTATGTTTAAATCTACAATCACTGAAAAGAATGTAAAATTTTTTTAGAAAAGTCTTCACAAATTTTATTTATTCTTCATATTAAAGCACAAATAGAATCATGCCTTACTTGCATAAAGAAAATATTCGCTTTACAATGCATATTCTTCCATACTAGGTTTTTACTTTTGGTGATAGAGGGCTGGCTTGCAATGACTGGAAACACTGTATTGAATGCCCCTTAAGGTTTAAATTCAAATTGAAGTTTCGATCCATAGGCTATCTAAAATTCCACAGAAATAGACATATTATTGAGAATATTTTTTAAGTTTTTAAAATATTTACTAGAGAGAAAGACAGAGAATGGGTGTTCCAGGGCCTCCTGCCACTGCAGATGAACTCCAGACACATCTGCTACTCTGTTCGCAGGGCACATGGGGAACCCATGCCATCAGGCTTTGCAAACACTTTTAAACACTGAGCCATCTCTTCAGCCCAATATTTTTTCTTTCAGGTAGGGTCTCACTCTAGCCCAGGCTGACCTGGAATTCACTATGTAGTCTCAGGCTGGCCTTGAACTTGAACTCACAATGATCCTACCTCTGCCTCCCCAGTGCTGGATTAAAGGTGAACACCATCATGCCTGGCCCAAGAATGTTCTTTGTGTATTTTGCTTTAAACACTGGAAGTCACTCAGTCTGACTCAAGTAATCACATGATCATCTCAGGATCCATTGGAAGCCACCAGTAGGAAACAGAACAACCTGGCAGATGGCTAAAAGCTGGGGCTCTAGAACCAGTTCCAACTTGGCTCTTTATTTATTACTTGCAATGACAGTTGCCACTCCATGTTTAATTTCCTCTTATTTAAAATTGTAGTGATGGGCTGAAGAGATGGCTCAGCAGTTGAAGTGCTTGCCTGCAAAGCCTGATGGCCTGGGTTTGATTCACCAGAACCCATGTAAAGCCAGATGCAAAAAGTAGCATAAGCATCTGGAGTTCATTTGCAGTGGCAGGAGGCCCTCATGTGCCTATTTTCATTTCCTCTCCTAGCAAATAAATAAAATTGTCGTGACTTCAAAGAGTCTCATGGATTGATGTGATGATAAAATGTGACTTGGGGTGGCTTCCTTAAAGTGTGCAGTGTGTCAGTTATTAGTTATCTTAGCTGAATTGCAGTTGTCTCCTAGGAACTAGACTGGGTATTGTCTACCTTCCCAAGTTCATGTGCTAAAATCAAATCCTTGGGCTGGGGAGATGGCTCATTGGTTGAAGGCACTTGCTTGCAAATCCTGCCAGTTCAGATTCTATTCCCCAGGAAATCCAGATGCACAAAGTAGCACATGTATATAGACTTCACTCTTTCAAATAAATAAAAATAAAATCAAGTCCCTAATGTGATAGTTTTTAAAGGTGTGGGCCTTCTGAGTAACAGGTCATGAATAAGATGGCTGTCCTGTTCAGGGATCTTTCTTCTATTTACCACACAGCAAGATGGGCCTGGAAAGCAGGCAGAGTGCTCTTACCAAGTACAAATCAACCTGGCACCTGGACTTAGACTCCCTCACACACTAACTATGAGAAAATAAGTATCTATTGTTTAAGCCACTTCACTTGTGACAATTTATAATAGGGTTATGAGAAATAGAACCCATAGATCTACTTATGTAGTGATTAATTTTAAGAAACTGGCTCAAGCCATTGAGAGAAACTGTCTAAAATTTCAGGTCTGAGTCAATGCCACATAAAATGAGTTTGAAACCTGTTACAGGGCAGGGGAGCATGTTGGCCGGCTTTTGCTGGGACTTTTCTTCTTCTTCTTCTTCTTCTTCTTCTTCTTTTTTTTTTTTTTGGTGTGTAGCTATGATTCCGAACTGCAGGCCTCTCCAGCACCAATAGGAAGCAACTATACCTAGAGAACTCACCAAGTGTCAATGCCTGGATCTCAGGCTTCCCGGGCAGCTTGCCAGAGCCCAGCAGTGTGTGGCAGAGCAGAGTGAGGGAGAGGAGGGGTGGAGAACACAAGGATGCATGCAAAATGACTAAAGCTCGGGGAATGAGGCCAAATACAGACAGGCCCGGAAGGCTCCTTTACAGCCTAGAGATAAGTGTTCGCTGTTCCGGTGAAGTACTCTGATGAATGTTTTTATTTTGCCAAGGGAGGCCTGTTATCACTGACGAGTTTAGACAATAATCTGTGCCTCATTGCTTCATGTTAAGTTTGCTCACACGAACTCATCCTGGAACAATGTGGCATATGGTTAAGAAAACATGTATGTGGGAACGGGAAGAAAGTGACTGACGTAGGAAGAGGAGAATCAACAGAATGTAAGGATTTGATCACCAAAATGAGGTGAGAATTCTGGTTATTCTGACATGCAGTTACACACATTAAAAGAATTTTCATTTTGTTCCCCCAATACTTGCTAAATTTCCCACAATCTATTACAGTCTCTAATACTTGCCACCTCCTGATCCAATTAATGAAGAAACAAGATGAATAGTTTATATTAGTAGGCTCGATTTATTTCAAAGCCAACAGAAGACACTTTGAAACAGCACGATCTTGACATTACACTCCAGCTCTGCTTAGAGTCCATGTATGACAAGAACATGGACTAGGACATTCTTGAAATGACAGCTATAAATCAGTTTCTGGACAGGAAGAGGCCTACGAAAAGCTTGTGAGAAGATAAGTCAGCCTCTCAGTACAGTATGGCATGTGAGTTAGCTCTACCGAAGAGTGTACACAGTATGGCTGGGAAGTGCCTTTGTAGCAGACGTGCTGAGACGCACTGGTTCGGCTCTTTCTGAGGACGTGGCTTTTCTGAAGGTACAAATACTGCAGGAAGGAACAAGGTTCAAACTGCTGGGGAAAATTTCTATTCAGCTATGACAGGTTAACTATGACAAAGATTCTCAATATACATCATTTCTTCAATCTATCACAGTGCCAGAAGTACAATCTTAGTGTTCTCAACACATTTATATGCATTTTATTCACATATAACTTATGATTCACTACTCAGCTCTGGGGCTATGATTGTTTTCTTTACTGAACATCACATCACTTCTCTTTTACACTGCCCTGCTTGTCTCTTCTCTACAGCCGAGATTTCTTCTTTAAAGGGATTTATTTCCCTTTATGAAGGAAATGGAATTTTTTTTTAAGTAGGGTCTTACACTAGCTCAGGCTAACCTGGAACTCACTCTATAGTCTGAGGCTGGCCTCAAACTCACAATTGTCCTCTTACCTCTGCCTCCCAAGTACTGAGATTAAAGGCGTGTGTCACCACGCCCATCTTTGGAAATGTTTTCCTGTATTTTGAAAGAAAACATTTTCTATAGGAATAGCTGTTCAATTACAGAACAGATAGCAACAGAAAGTCAGGGCATGGTTGGTGGGCAGAGCTTTTCTTGAAAGCTACTTATGGATGTGTGATCCCATCACGGCGCCATGCAGGGACATTCACAGGAGTCTTCGGGGTGACCATCCCTGCCTACAGACGTCACTCCTCAGAGCACTGTGGACATGCAGAAGCATTCTCTCTGTCTGCCTGCCCCTCTTCACTTCCAGACGACTCTTTCTCCCCTTCCATAGAGCCGCCTGGATTGGAATTCTCTTGGGAGATAGCTGGTTCAGCCTCTGCTTGATCGTCGTTAACACAGTTAGAATTGACATCGAGTTTGCCATCTAATAAAAAGAAAAATTATTTGGTTCTTACCATGTTGCCAACACACTGATAATGCTTCATATATCTACTAATCATAACTACACAGCTTGGATTATTATCCCTATTACAATTCCTATCACTGTTTTACCCATGCTGAAGTTAAGAGAGGGGTTTGGATACTTGCTCCAGGCTCCACAGCAGCAGAATCTGCATTGGTCCAAAGTCTTGGGCTCCAATGCCAATGTATATCATAACTTTTCAGCATTGACAAAAATCTCCACTTGAGTACAGCTCTCCTTCTTAACTTACATCCTTGAGTAGGTAACTGCTTGTATTTGGTCAATGCTGATCTATGAAATATACTGGTGATCAAGCTGCCCTACATCTGTGCAGCACAAAGCTGTGTGGCATTTAGAATGGGGTGTGCTAATGCTTCACAACTGGAGTCGCTACTCTACTGACAATCCTATTTTCTCATGATAGTTTATTAGGACATAACCAGATGCCACTCTGTGTCCTCGGGCATAGCACCCATCAGTAACAACTCACTTGGGCCAGGAAGACCGGGATGAGTACTAAGATATACAGGATCCCTTGCCACAAGGACTAATACAGACAGCCCACGAAGGAGGATATACAACTGATCAGGGATGGGGAGGGGGGGAACTGGGGAAGTCGGGATAACAACGCATGGTTTGCCCACTAAATAATGTAACTCATTATGGACAATAAATATTAAAAAATAATAATAATAATAAATAAATAAATAATAAAAAAGGGGGGGCAGAGAACAGAAGGCAAGACTTAGTCAGGAAGCCTAACTAGTCCCTCAGTGACAATTCTGTGTTGATCGTACCAGGAGTGTTTCTTGACCAAGTGGTAAGTAGTCCATTCTCCCTTCATAGGTAGAGGTAAAAGTTCCAAGGATCAGTCACCTATACATGTTTTCTACTATGTACCTTCCCCCATAAAACAGGTTATACTCTCTGGAGTAGATAAGAGCACAGGGCTGCAGGCAGGTCTATGGTCATACCACCCTGAACACGCCTGATCTCATCCAGTATAAGAATTGCTGTTGAAGGACATCACTGCTTCAAAAAACACTGAGTCACCAAATCTCAAGAGGAGAGAAAAATACTATAGAACTCACTGCTCTAAGACTTGTAGAAATATAATCTGTATTTTACATCTATAAGTCTATCTGGAATTTATAAATATACTCTGTAATCTCATCAATTACATCAAAATTTAGTCAAAAAGTGCAAACGTTTCCAACTTTAAAGTCTTCTGGTAGCCATTATGGGTCATTTGATTATTTCCTTATTTGAAAGTCTCAAGTCCTCCCTAGGTGATTTTCCACATCACTCCAGGATACCCTCCTGAGTTAGTGCAGACTGTGGAATAAACCATATTCCTCAAACTCCTGTGTCTATTCTCAGTATCTCAAAGGGACACATTTGAGTCATGATGGTCACTCCCTTGGTACCCAGAAGCTATTTTGCTCCTATGTACTGAGTGTTAACATCACCACACGCCTCCACCCAAATAACAGAAGGAGCTCGGGGGTTTTATACATACTCTTCTCCTCCTGACTCTCTTCTCTGGAGGCCTCCAGCTGCTGCTTCTCATAAATGGCCTTTAGATCCTTACAGATTTTCTTATGTGTGAACCAGTGTGTTTTCTGGCAGGTCTGATCACAGTAAGTTACCTGAAAGTAATCATAAGTTTGTTTTCATTACAAGAGTTAGGAACGGGTAATGTCTCAACAAATGACATCAAATCAAGAGCTTTTCTATAAAAATGTTAATATTTCCATTCTTTAAAAAACAAAATAAAACAATGATGTCTGGTGTGTGCTGATGTGGATTTGTAACTGTTAATTTATAATTCTAATTTAAAATTGTTACTTTAAATTATGATGTATGACAAATGGTCTACGAAAGACTGATAAATGGCATGGTAAGAACCTGCTATAGCCAGTTGTGGTGACTCATACCTAATCTCAGCACTTAGAGTCCCAGCACAAGAGTCACAAGTTCAAGGCCAGCCTGGGCAGCATCGTGAGATGTTGTATCAAGAGAAACACCAACAAACAAAAAAGCAGAGCCCTTGTGTGTTTCTAGCTGCCTACTTATATCTCTCCCACAGCCCTGGGAACATTCCCAGCTGCCCAAGGTGAAGCCAGTCTACCACAAATAGAGAAAGAATGATCATTCTGTTACAGACTAGCTCTAGAGGAGTTTCTTATGTAGCAATAGCTAACCACACAGTCTCACTTAATTGTCATGTGAGCCTCACACTTCACATATTAGGAAACAAGTTTAGGGAGTGATTAAGAGAAGAAAAGGTAGAAAAGCAGGTGATGAAGACTGTGATGCATCTCATAATACACTGAAGAATTCCAGCCTTGACATCTACAGATTAACATCACCTATGGAACTATATGATACCGAGATGTGAGAAGAACACATGGATTAGATATGTGCTCAACAGAAATAATTCTAGAAAAGTGTAAGTGTAACTCATCAATGATAGTTCATTGACAATTTTAGTTTATAAGAAGAGTTGATGAACAGACAGTGACGTCATCACGAGAAGAGCTGTGATTATGATTTATGCATTGTCCTAATCTAGGTTCTCCACCTGCACCAGCCTCTGTCCTCTCGTGCTACTCTATTTCCTCAGATTCACCCAGCCACATCATTATTCGAGGAGGTAGCAAAAATGGAAAATGAGGCAGACTGGTATTTTTCTTTCTAAACTACTTTTTAAAAAATGAAATGAAATACTCTTATGCATTAGATTTATTAGAAAAGTGATGTCAGGGCTGGGGAGATGGCTCAACAGTTAAAGGTACTTGCTTGCAAAGCCTGGCAGGCTGGGTTCAAATCCCCAGTACACACATAAAGCCAGATACAAAGGAGTGTATGCATCTGGAGTTTGCTTGTAGTGTCAAGAGGCCCTGTGGCTCCCATTCTCATTCTCTCACACACAAATAATTTGTTTTAAAAAAGAAAACTAATGTCAATTGTTGCTCAATATTAGAATTAGATTGTCAGCTTGGATATAATCTAATCCATGCTAAGTTCTTTTAAATTTTTAAAGATCTAGGACCAACACTTCTCAAATTGTTCCACAATACAGAGGGGGAAGGAACACTACCAAATTCATTCCATGAAACTAGTATTATCCTGATTATCAAAATCAGATATGAGATAAAGACACCATGACCAGTTTCTCTGATGAGCTTTGTGATAGTTTGATTTGGGTGTCCCCCATAAACTTGTGTCCTTAATGCTCGATCCCCAGCTGATGGGAACTTGAACCTTGGTAGAGGTGTGTTATTGGAGGTGAGTGTATGGGTGGTTTATAGCGAGCTTCCTCTTGCCAGTGTTTAGCACACTCTCCTGCTGCTGTCCACCCGATGCTGGTCAGGAAGTGATGTCCAGCCTCTGCTCATGCCATCATTTCCACCAACATCATGGAGCTTCCCTCGAGTATATAAGGCAAAATAAATCCTTTCCTTCCACAAGCCACTTTTGGTCAGGTACTTTCAAGCAACTTGAAGCTGACTACAATGACCGAAATGCAACAATTCTCAACAAAATCCCTTCAAACTGGATTCAAGATCATATTAAGATTATGGTACTGAAGATCTAGTAAAAAGCCTACAGTGGAGGAGGTCATGAGCCCTAGGGGAGTAACATCTGCTGTTGTCTTGCTAAATACATATATTATGCCAACCAAACTGCCTTACAGGCACTTTTTTTTTTAATAGCATACCCAAATAATACTATTACTTTCACTCTTGGCTTGAGACGCTTCTCTTTTTTCAGATGGAGGTGACCACTGGAATAACGCAAGACACCATAGTGCTGAGAAGAAATGAGCGCTTAGCACTGGGACATTTCTATCACACTTCCAGAGGCTAAAGGTCTACTGCTAAAGAGGTGGCAGAAAGATTGGAAGAGCCAAAGGAAGGTTAGGACTGCTTACAAGGAAGACTTCCAGATACAAAATGGCCTTGATATTCATGACTTCGCAGTGCCTGATAATACCTACACATAATGGGAGGAAAAGATGATGACACCAAAACAAACAGAGACTAATTAAGAGGGGGAAGAAATATGGGGAGGAGAGAGGGGGAGGGAATCATAATGGTTTATGGTTTATAATTGTGGAAGTTTAAAAAAATAAAAAAGGTCATTTATCAGCTCTTGTTGGCTTTTCACCTCTCCTGAATTTCCTGGTTCCTGCTCTGATAAGCACCCCTCACCATCTTGACCCCACGTGGGCTCCCTACCCCTCCTGCCAGCCACATGGCAGGAGCTCTCCAGACTTTCTTCAATTAATCTGATTTAAAAAAAAATCATACATCTTGATCAATTGGGATTCATCCCAAGAATGTGAGGCTGATTTAATATATACAAATCATTAAATGTAATATGCCTTATAATAATCTTAAAGACAGAAATCACATGATCATCTTAATAATCACAGAAAAGGCATATGACAAAGTTTAACATACTTTCATGATACAAGTCTTAGGAGAAATTAGGAACATGTCGAACACACCTAAAAATAATAAAAGCTACAAATACCATGGCCAACACACTAAATGGGGAAAAACTAGGAGCATGTCCTCTAAAATCTTGACAAAGATGCCTAGTCTCTCCACTCCTTCATTATAGTGCTCAAAGTCTCAGCTAAAGTGTTAAGACAAGGGAAAACCATAAAAGGGATTACATTTGGAAAGGAAAAAGTCAAATTATCATTATTTACACATAAATTGGTTCTAAACTTAAAAAATCCTATGGATTCTCCAGAACAGTCTTAGATTTAATAAACACTTTCAGTAAAGTTGAAGGATAAAAAATAGCATACAAAAATCAATAGTTTTCATATATACTAAAAACAAAATTGCTAAGAAGTTTGAAAAAATATCCCATTCACAACTTTCTATGATCATGGATTGATAGAATTGACACTGTCAAAATAGCTGCATTACCAAAAAGTAATTTCCAGAGTCAATATCATCTCCATCAAAATCCCAATGATATTCTTCACAGAACTAGAAAATACAATCCAACCATTCATATGGAAACACAGGACCACAGATAGCCAAAGCAATCCTACACAGAAATAACCATGCTGGTAATATCACCCTAATATATGACCTCAAATTATACTACAGAAATATAGTGACAAAGACAGCATGGTCCTGGCACAAAACAGACGTAGTCCAATAAAACAGAATAGAGGGCCAAGAGATAAACCCCCACTCAGCAATAGACAACTCATTTTTGAAAAAGGTATCAAATATATACACTGAAAAGTTGAGAATGGTGGCACAAGTCTTTAATTCCAGCAGTTGGAAGGCAGAAGTTGGAGGTCAGCTTCGAGCTACAGAGTGAGTTCCAGGATGGCCTAGGATACAGTGAGACCCTACATCAAAAAAAAAAAAAAAAAAAAAATCTATCTATCTAGCTATCTATAGAGAGAGAGCAAGAAATTCATCAAATGGTACTACACTGGTACACTAGTGCTGGCAAAGCTGGATATCCACCTACAGAAGAATGAGATTGCATCCATATTGTTTGCCCAGCACAAAACTCAATTCAAATTTTAAACATGAAACTGGTAGAGGAAAACATAGGAAACACACTTCAAGACACAGGTATAGGTTAGGAAATTCCAGAATAGGATTCCAATAGCACAGGAAATAGCTTCAGAAATTAACAAATGAGATGATACGACATTAAGAAGTTTCTTCACAGCAAAGAAACTATTAACAGAGTGAACAGACAGCTTTTGCCAGCTATATTTTAGACAAGGAATTAATATCTAGAATACAATAAAGAACTAAAAAAACTAAAAAAAAAAATCTTGGGGGCTAGAGAGATGGCTCAGCAGTTAAGGTGCTTGCCTGCAAAGCCTAACTACCTGGGTTCGATTCCCAGTACCCATGAAAAGCCAGATGCAAAAAATGGCCCATGCATCTGGAGTTCATTTGCAAAGGCTGGAGGCCCTGGAGCACCCATTAATAAGCTTAAAGACATTAGAGAGACATCTCCCCCCTCTCTCTCTGCTTACAAATAAAAATAGTTTTTAAAAAATCTTGCAATCAACAAATGAAACAGTTATCAAAAGAAGAAACACACATAGCTAATAAGCATTTTTTAAAATGTGCACTACCCTAACATCCTTAGCGATCAGAGAAATAAAAATTAAAGCTACTTTAGGATTCCATCTCACTGTAGTCAAAATGGTTATCATCTGCAGATATATGGATTATGAAAATGTGATATATATACATATATAAACATACATATATACAATAAAATTGTATTATGCTTAAAAACGAGATCAGGAAATTTTCAGGAACATGGACGGATCTGTGAGGCAACCCTTAATCAGAAAGACAAAAACATATGTTTGCTCTCTTATCTGGAATCTAACATATTTATATTATAATACTACATTATATTGGAGATACAGATAGAAAGATGACAAGTAGATGAATCTGGGTGGGTATAGGCTTTAAAAGTAAAAAGGAGGCCACAGTCAGGGGAAACAGGGGCTGATGCTGTGGGGAGGACAGCGGGGCGCAGGTGACATAGGAGAAAGGCTCTGAGGAAGGGAGCAGAAGCATATCAGGAGGGTTACGGTGATGGGGAGCAGGGGAAGGGAGAAAAAAAAAGAACTCCATACTTACCATTTTGCAAACTGAACATCTTTTACTTGCCCCCTTTTCTCCACAGGTGGTACAAAATTCAACATCCACAAAACCCACTTGGCCTGTGATAGCTTGGGTAAGTACAGAGAATGCAGTGGGATCAGAGCCCTGGAGCAGGCACAAAGAGAAAAAAGTCCACTGAAATAACCAGAAGGCCACAGCACTTCACCTCTTAACCACTGTTCAGAGAAGAAGTCATCTGGTTACTGATTAGGCAGACCTTGGAGAATACCTTTTTCTATACAAAGCATTTGGCAAGTCAGTCACAAAACTGTCAAACAGAAAAAACAAACAGAAAAAACTGTCCCTATTCTAGAATCAAAACACTTTTCTATTAGTACTATTCAGTACATCTGTGATGACTGCAGAGATGGAACAATGAACTCAGAGAATGTTATCTGAGAATGACAGCAAGAAAACCTTCAAAGTCTGTAGGACCAACATATAGTTAACTTAATTCTTAAAAGCTAGGTACCATTTAAGCATTTCAATGGCTTTATATATTTAGAATTACTTACTTGGTATTCGTCTATAATTCAAATGATTATCATCCTTACCATTAAAATGTTCCATTCTCTTTCATAAACATAAAAGGAAATTGCATCAACATTTTGAGAAAAGCCAAAAGTATAAAAATTTTTTTTCTTAAATATATATTTATTGTCTATAATGAGTTACATTATTCAGTGGGCAAACATAAAATTTATTTTTATGGAGCTACTAAATTCAGAATGGGTTGTTAAGATTTTTAAAAAAGTTTTATGGAGAATTATAGAAATAAGTCTTTATCTGCCTGGAGTGACAGTATCAAAACTTGTCTAATATAAGCAAAAATAACAAACAGGCATATGTTTTCTTTACCTATTACTAATAGATCTTTGTTCTAAGTTTTAAAATTTGCATTTATTCCCAACAAAAAGCTTGCCGCTTTTCATACCTTTTCCTTTAATGTGAGTTTTTGATATTTCCTCCCAAGAATCTGTATTTTTCTCTTACCAGCTGTACATAATAGAGGTTTTAAAACTGTCACCTGGGAACAATATTCCACAGCTTTCACAGTCAAAGAAAATATTTAAAATATTCAAAAAGCATTTTCAAAGCACTTATTTTGAAGTGGTCATATTCCTGGATTCAAATAACTTTTCACGTTAAAGTATAACGAATTCTCTTTTGAAATAAATGTTCTTAGGTAAGAAAAACTTACATGAAACAAAGCCTCAGATATCAGATATAGAGCTTAATAATTTCATATTTCAACAGGAACAAAGGGTGATGGCAATTATCCTCTCACATGGATATACATCAAGTTTGTAATGGTTCAGCTCTGTCTGCATAGCCCATATTTTCTAAATGAGAACTTCTAAGGATGTGGTCCAGGTACCCACGTTCTTATTAATAGTCCAGGTAATAAGCTGAATCAGAAGTGAGAACTATTGGTATCTAATATTACACTGACCCCTTACAAATCTATGAAATTACTTGTCCTCAAAAGCATACTACTGAATCAAAAAGGAGACTGTCAGAGATCAATAGAGTAATATAATAGTTACAATGGATATAATAACTGTTACATTTTTACTCTGCAGAGCGGCCCAAGATATACTCAGCCCTTAGAGGAAACGTTTGTAGAGCCACATATCACTAACATCTTCCCAGATGGAACTGAGAACAGAATTAAAGAACACTTTGCTAAGAGTATAGTTGTTTGTGTGAACTACTGCTTTGGAAAAAAAAAATTAACAATGGTACAGATGAGTAACCCCATGGAATTTTTCTTGTCACTGTTGTGTGGCAAGAACCTTTTTTATTTATTTATCTTTGACAAGAATCTTTTTGATAAGCAAAATCTTGGTATGTACTTTGTTAAATCAGTCTGGAAAGAAACATGTTTTCATACAATATATCCTATAAAACCGCATGCTGTACTGGGGTGTGCAGAGCCATTCTAGCCTTAGAAGAAGGCCATTTTTGCCTCAAAGCAGGCTGAGATTACAGAAAAGCTGTTTCAGGAACAGAAAGAGTTAACCTTAACAAACCCCAGCTGAAATCTATCTTGGTGGATCTCATGACATGAGCATGTGCAGACCTTCAAGGGGTTTGACCCCTAGTGACCCTGCTGCACTGTGCTGATAGCAGCCTGGCCCTAGAAGATATAACTCACACCTTTTTTTTTTTTTTTTTTTTTTAGGTAGGGTCTCACTCTAGCCCAGGTTGACCTGGAATTCACTATGTAGTCTCAGGGTGGCCTTGAACTCATGGTGATACTCCTACCTCTGCCTCCCGAGAGTGCTGGGATTAAAGGCATGCGCCACCACACCCGGCTAACTCACACTTCTTATTCTCACCATAACAATAATGCCTGCCTAACCACCCAGATAGGGGCCCACACAGGGGACCCACCTGATAAGACCTGAAACCCCCATAAAGCCAGCCCCTTAAAGAGGCCTCTGTGCAGACAATTTCCCTCTACTTCTATCTAGATGGATTCTTCCATGGCCACACAACAACACTGGCCTGTGGTCGTCAGGCATGGAAAACATGAGCTAATTTCCCACAATAAATACACATTGCTAGTAGATAGATAAGGCAAAAATCTTTGCTCTATAATCTGCCACAATGCTCAATTAATATTTCTTAAAGTAAGCCATGTGGCACAGTTCCTGCCAAGGTCAGCCAGGCGGAAGCCAGAGGCCCACCCTGGCAAAGGAGTGGAATCCTGTGCAGTGCTAGGAGCAACCAAGATCCTCCAGGCAGCCAGCCCTGGGGACACCATGGGACAGGAAAAGTCCAGTGTTGCTGGAGCCTAGAACTTGTGGTGTTAGAACAGAAAACACTGGCTATCTGGCAAACTCAACTGCAAGCATTCAAACTCACATTCTCCACAGAATAGAATGTCTAACTTTCTTTTTTACTGCAATTCAATCTAAGGCCATGTGCGTGTTGGTAAGTGCTCTCCCACAAAGCAACATCCTAAGTCCTTGTGATACTTTGGGGGTTGGGAAGGGATTTTGTGTGTATGCGTGGTCATATGTGTATGGGTTGTACATAAACGTATAAAGGTCAGAGGTAGACATAGGGTGTCTTCCTCAATCACTTTCCACTTTTATTCTTTAAGAACATGTCTCTTGCTGAACCTACTAGAGTTCACTGATTTAGTCAGATTAGATACTGAGTGAGCCCCAGGAACTCTCTGCCTCTGCCTACCCAGTGCTGGGAATATAGGCACAAGCCACAATGCTTGACATTTTACATGAGTTCTGGGAATTTGAACTCAGTCCCTCGTACTTATAAGGTAAATACTTTCCCCACTGAGCCATCTCCCCAGACCCTACTTTAAGGTTTGAATTCACTCTGCATCCCCAGGCAGGCCTTGAACTCACTTGACTGCAAGGCAGGCCTTGAATTTGGGATCCTTTCAAGTAGCTGGTGTTATAGGCTTGTCCCACCATGCCCAGCTTAGAAAAAAATTTTTTAAAGATAAATCTTTCTAAAGTGCATTAAGTACTTTCTCAAATTTATTATAAAGCTTTTCGTGACAACTTAGATCATCAGGATAAGCATTAATTGCTATTTAAAACTAAGTATTCTATTGTAGGGCTAAGAAGAAGTGTTGAGCCCTGCACCAACTCCCTATAACTTTTAGAAAGCACTCCCATGAAGTAGAATCCAGCTATCACTGGTCAGTGCTAGGAAATCTATACAGTAGTCAGGACTGGGGACTTCTCTTGATAGCACTTCTCTCCACTTCCTCACCAATGGAAAAATAGTTTCGCTAGGAGCAGCAGTGTATAAGCAAGTCAGAATCACTGGTGTCATCAGACTCCTGTACAGCTAAGCATGTCATGTGACACAGGAAGAGCATGTCTGGGAGAGCTTTTCTCAACGAAGAACAGACCCCCTATCTTACTGTAGGCCTGGAAGGGAAATATAGCCCAGAGGACAAGTTAAATGCCATATAATCTCTTGAATACAAGCATGTCTATGTATACCTTTATGGCTGAGGTACACCGGGTGCAAAGATGGGAGAGTCTGTACGTCCCAAGTCCATTCTTGAGCCATTGTGCCAGTCCTGTTCTGCTATGTGTGGTTGAGTAAAGTGATTATATAAACTCTCATCTACACAACTCAGTAGCTAACTTATCTTTCAAAAGGTTAAAATATTAAATAGCTAATTTCATTTAAAAAAAATAAAACAGGGAAGAACATCTATTTGAAAGGATAAGCAGTTCTCATGAATAAATAACTGCATAAACTTTATAAGATCATCTTGCTGCTCAGGTCTTTCTGATTTATCTCAAGGTCCAGAATAAGTGGTATCATCAGCTCATTTTCAATCTTGATTTCCCACACTGAGAATAACAAAACAGCCTAGAGAAGGAGCAAAGAAGGGGACCAATGGCCAGAGGAGAGAGGAAAAACCCCAAACCAAGTCTCAGGATGAAAAGTTTATAAAGGATGAGGTGGTCTGAATGTAAACTGTCCCCTACATCGTTATATATTTGAATACTTAATTTGCCATTGGTGGCGCTGATTGGGAATGTTGTGAAACCTTCGAGAGGTGAAGCCTCGCTGAGGAAGTGTCAACAGGGGCAGGCCTTGATGCATCATAGCCCAACCCCACTTGCCCCATTTAGCTTGCTCTTGGTACTTCCTCCCTGCTGAGGTGATTATGTGATGCCCAGCTATCTGCTCCTGCCATGCTTTCCCCACCATGAAGAACCTTCCCCCTCAAACTATAAACTGGAAATAAACCCTTTCCTTCCATAAGCTGCTTCTGGTTGGGTATTTTGTCCCAGCAGTGAGAAAGTATCTGCTACAAAGGATTTGGCTGAAATTTATTTAAAACATAGATGAATATGGCTAAGGACAAAAGAAACCTATTCAATATGAGGAAGACATGAAATAAAATACAACTTAAACAAATGTGACAAACAGATGATTTGTAATTTAAAAGCACCATAAAGGGTTGGAAAGATGGCTCAGAGGTTAAGGCACTTGCCTGCAAAACCTAATTACCCAGTTTCGCTTTCCCAGTGCCCACATAAAGCCAGATGCACAAAGTGGCACATGCAACTGGATGGAGTTCATTTGTAGTAGTTTGAGGCCCCAGCATACCCATTCTCTCTCTTTCTCTCTCTCTCATTACAAATAAATATTTTTTTAAAAGCACAATAAAGCTAGCAAAATTCATTTCCTATAAATGGAAAATATACATAGAATCTTTTATAAAGTCTGAAACATTTCTAATCAGAAACAATAATCTATATAAGACAATGATAAGGAGTGGGAACATATTTGGGGATTTCCAGCAACCATAACCAGCCTTCCATTAAATTGTCTCTCCAGCTATGCTCCACTCACTGCCAAGACACCACCCCCTTAGCTGATCAATGTGAATTCATCTACAAAACTTTTCTACTGTGGAGCTGGGAATGTAGCTCAGCTGAGACAGTGCTTGCCTATCATGCATGAAGCCCTGAGTACAATTCCCACTACCAAAAAATCCAGTATGGTTGTACAGGTCCACAATTCCAACATTCAGGAGGCTAAAGCAGGGGATCAGAAGTTTAAGGTCATCTTCAACAGCAAGTTGGAGGGTAGTCAGCTATATTAGACCTTGTTTTAAAAAAAGAAAGAAAAAAGAAACATTCTACCAGTAATTTTAAAAAAAAATTTCTTTGCCACTGAAAACCAACTACAGATGCATGCGCCCCTTTATGCATCTGGCTTTATGTGGGTATTGGGGATTCGAACTCGGGATGTTAGGTTTTGCAGGCAAGCGCCTTAACTGCTGAGCCATCTCTCAAGCCCTCTACTGATAATTCTTATAGCTATAAGTATGTATGTGTCTTTGTTGCATACTGGATGTAGATATGTATCTATCCCTACAATTTTCACAAATATTAAAAAAATCTAAGTTTCCCTTACAGTAGTCTACTTTCCTATATCAGGAGATCATAAGAAGAGAAATGGATACATCAAAACAGGTTTAGAAGGCAAACCTATCCAATGTTCCTAAAATTTTAGTAAAACAATAAAAGTGCATACTTAAGAAAGCTGCCCTTACGAACGCCACATGTAGCAATTGGGTCTTACTGATTAGTTAACACACCTAAGAGGAGCCTTACTTACAATTTCAACAGGAGCAATGCTTCGCACCAGCTGCTGGAGGAGAGTAGCTTCACAGTATGGAAATTTTCTGATACTTTCTCGAATAATCTTTTCCTGATACACTGGGAAGCCATCAGAAGGTCTGCCTTTTAACAAACTGGAAAACAATTTTTTAAACAGTTTAAGTTGAATCACTAAACAATTCCCTCCTTGGTAAAACCACCAACTTTTTTTTTTT